>JABUQX010115769.1:40000-42500 GCA_015478945.1 Trachelipus rathkii | reverse complement strand
ATATATATAATATATAATAATATATATATACAAACAAAAAGATATATATATAACATATATATATATATATATATATATATATATATATATATATATATATATATATATATATATATATATATATATATATATATATATATATATATATATATATATATATTTATATATATGCATATATTTATATATATGAGGATATATATATATATAATAAAAAAATGAATAAATATATTAATTATATGTATGTATACATATAAATCTTATAATAATAACCAAAATATTATATATATATCTTATATAATATATAGATCTATATATATATTTAGGGATGTACCGATACCAGAAAAGAGGCCGATACCGATACCGATACCGATACTCTATTTTTTAGGTGCCGATACCGATACCAATACCGATACCGATACTTTAATTAATATAATAAATACACAGTAATAAGATAGAACATTTGTGTACTGCTTGGCAACTCAGGATTGCATTCCTTGTACATTGTACAACCAATACTTAGTCATTTATATTTCATATTTGGTTGTGCCCAAGTATATTTATTTTATAAATTAAAATAGTATCTTTAAGGAATAATAAATGCAAATATAATATTAATAACTTTTTTATGTTTGTGTTTATTCAAAAAATATTCCATTTCCATTTTCCAGTAAGTATTAACAAAGTTTAGCTACTAGCTTTTATGTTTTAACATGATTACAATTTACAAGAAGATTCTTTAACTAGCTACAATATTAAGAATAATAATGAAGAAGAGACCTCAATTAATCATCTGAAAAGACAAAATAAAAAGCTATTATTCAAACATGACATAATAATAATATACTCCTTTAGATAAAGGAGTATATTATTATTATGTCATGTTTAAGTTCAAATATGACATAATAATAATATACTCCTTTAAGATAAGTTAGATATCATTCAATACTCAAATTCAAAATTCTCAAATTGTGATGCAAAAACATTAGCTTTCACTAGTATCTGGCGAGAGCCTGTTCCTTTTTGGGGTGTTTACATTCCTACCTACACTAAAAATACGCTCGCTCTCGACTGATGAGGAAGGGGGTGATAATTATTTTCTTGCAAGCACTGATAATAATGGAAACCTTGGCCCATTTTTATGCCACCACATGAAAGGATTCTCTTCTGTAGGCAGCATCTCCGTAGAGCCTCATCTCCTCTTTCACAGATTGCAAATTTGAATTATCTTTGCTCCTCAATTGTTGACTGTCTCTTCAGTTTTTCGATGAGGGGTCCCTTGGTGTGATTCCTTTGAAGGTGGATGAGATGTGATGTCAATGCAATTTCGACCATGAACTTATCAAGTCTAACATCCAAACCCTTTCATCTTCAGTAGGTTTATTTGGCTGAAAAGCCACTATCGTCACTATCAGTGCTGTTGCCAGGGTTGCTGATAAGGCGGATTCCACTTCTGTGAATCTTTTTTTTGTCACGCGAGCAAGATCCTCGGCTATGCTATTTAAATGCATTCTTGAAGTGGTTCACCGTCGGAGATGCCGTTCTTGTGGGGTTCAGGTAGCTTAATAAATTCCTTATTAGAACCTTTTATTTATTTTTATTTTTTTACAGTTGTCAACGCAAATTACGCAGATGAGCACAGACGCAGGCTTTAAAGTGAGGAGATTAAATTGAGTAGGAAACACAGAAGATGGAAGAGAATTCCACAGAACAGAGATGGCAGGAAGGAAGCACCGCAGCGAACTAGTCTGGAGTTACTAATATCAACACAAAACTCATGTGCCGACACAGCACCCTTTGTGCTACGGGGGCGTCGTAAAGGTAGTGGTACGCGAGTGGAGGTTCCCTCGAGCACTTGCCGCTACTGTACCTATAGAAAAAGAGATAAAGCACCAACATCGCGCCGCAAAGATAGAGGGTCAAGTGAACTAGAAAGTACAGGATAGTTTATAAGCCTTTTGGTCTTTGACTCTACCCTATCCAAAAGCCGGATGAAACCAGAACCATCCCCAGATATGAGAGCAGTACTCCATAAAAGGGCGGATGAAACCCTTGTATAGCTGGAGTAACTGAGAAGAGGAAAAAAGTCTCGCAGTCTAAACAGAATTCCCAGTTTCCTTGAGGCCACCCTAGCACCCGTTGTGATGTGAGGTTTCCAAGACATTTTTTGTTTATGTTAATTAATGCCAAGGATGTTTATATTGTCAACAGGAGAGACGAGAGAACCGTCGAAAGAGATAGGAAAGTTAGGTGTCTTAGAGAGGGAGTTTTGTAGAAGCTGGGTTTTTAAAGAACTAAATTTCACAAGGTTGAGACGACCCCACCCAGAAATTCTATCCAGATCAGCAGAGTAGATTAAGACGAGAGGCAATTCTAGAGTAAAGGGGCGTGAAATGGTTTTAAATGAAGGGTCGAGTCATCGGCATATGAGTGGATAGAGTTAGATGTGCAGGTGAGAAGATCACTAATGAAAAGCAGGAATAAAGTAGGAGATAATATAGAA
>JABUQX010115769.1:32500-35000 GCA_015478945.1 Trachelipus rathkii | reverse complement strand
AGCTCTTTGCTCTCTCTGTATAACAGCCCACCATAACAATGTATGTATGTCACAATATATTGTCAAAATAAACTGTATTTAAATAATATTTTAATGATTAGATAAAACTTTTGTGCCTATGAAATACATGAATTAGCTTGTTTCATTTAGAGAAATCCAAATTAACGAAAACGAATTGTAAGTGTACTATTTTTATCGATTTTAGTTTTGGAATATAAAATATATTTGTTTAACTGTTATTACCTAGTTTTTATTCATAACATGTATTAATAATGTAAATTCTAGTGCAATATAAAATTTTTTAGTATTTTATATCTTATTTATGTAAATAACTATTATTTTGGTAAAATTTGTAACCATGATTTTGGCGGTATTTTTGCTCTCTCTCTCTCTCTCTCTCTCTCTCTCTCTCTCTCTCTCTCTCTCTCTCTCTCTCTCTCTCTCTCTCGCTGAGGACATAAAAAGTATTTTTAAATTCAGTTTGGAGTCAGAGAGACGTTTATGTATAATAAAATTTGTAAAAATATTATTGCGCGTAATTGTAGGTCAGCGAAACCTTTATATATAGTAACAAGATTTTTAATAAAAAATAAAATATCGCCTTCGCAGGTAGTTCCTCAACCGGCTGGTAATTCGCCTTCGCAGATGGTTCCTCAATCGGATGATGATTCACCTTCAATGAAGACCACTTCATCTACTGAACAGCAGGAACAATAGTGCATTTTTAGTGATTAATTAAGTATATTCAATGTTGAGAATATGCTCCACTTTTAAGGGAAGAAGTAATACGTAGTACTCACAATATAGTATTGTCAAAATAAATTATATTTAAATAATATTTTAATGTTTAGATAAAACTTTTGTGCTTATAAAATACATGAGTTAACCTATTTCATTTAGAGAAAACCAAATTAAAGAAAACGAATTGTAAGATTTTATTTCTGGAATATAGAAATATTTGTTTAACATTTATTCCCTAGTTTTTATTCTTAATATGTACTAAATAATGCAAATTCTGGTGAAATATAATATTTAACAATATTTAATATCAAATTTTATATCTTATTTATGTAAGTAACTTTTTTTGGTAAAATTTGTAACTATGATTTTGGTATTATTTTTGCTCTCTCTCTCTCTCTCTCTCTCTCTCTCTCTCTCTCTCTCTCTCTCTCTCTCTCTCTCTCTCTCTCTCTCTCTCTCTCTCTCTCTCTCTCTCTCTCTCTCTCTCTCTCTCTCTCTCTCTCTCTCTCTCTCTCTCTCTCTCTCTCTCTCTCTCTCTCTCTCTCTCTCTCTCTCTCTCTCTCTCTCTCTCTCTCTCTCTCTCTCTCTCTCTCTCTCTCTCTCTCTCTCTCTCTCTCTCTCTCTCTCTCTCTCTCTCTCTCTCGAGAGAGAGAGAGAGAGAGAGAGAGAGAGAGAGAGAGAGAGAGAGATATAAAATGTATAGATATCATTGCACGTAGTTGTAGGTCAGTGAAATATATATATATATATATATATATTTTTTTAAAAATATATAATTATATATATATATATATATATATATATATATATATATATATATATATATATATATATATATATATATATATATATATATATATATATATATATATATATATATATATATATATATATATATATATATATATAGTAAATATGCCTATAGAGAAATTAGATTCAGGAAATTTCAGCAGAAGAAATTTTTTTCTAAATATTATTATTAATAAATTACATTACATGAGCTTTCGGTCGAATCGTGACCTTCTTTCAGATGTGTGATATACAGACTAAATATAAATAAATAAATTAAAATCAAAATAGTATCAGAGAAAGTTTTTGTTTTAGATTTTTAAAAAAAGGAAGCCCTAATACGGGAGCTATCAAAGAACAATTGTCAGCTACTACCTGCAGTGGAGGAAAGAGCAGAAAGATAACCTACAAACCCTCTACAACAACAAGAAATGCCAGTGAAGGAAAGAAGAAGAGATAGCTCTAACACTCATGCACTACAAAATTGTCCTCTTCCTCAACTACACACACACACACACACACACACACACATATATATATATATATATATATATATATATATATATATATATATATATATATATATATATATATATATATATATATATATATATATATATATATATATATTTATTTACTCTATATATATATATATATAGATATAGATATATATATATATATATATATAACACACACATATATATATATATATATATATATATATATATATATATATATATATATATATCAGTGGCGGCTCGTGGTCAAAATTCTTGAGTAGGCAAATCAATATATATATATATATATATATATATATATATATATAGGTCATAATTTAACCCAATATATGCTGCTACTCAACTACCTTATCTTAAAACATAACAGGCCCTATATATATATATATATATATATTGTAATAATCTGACTGTTTCCTTTATAAATCCTGTTAGATTCTGTAAATAAGACTCAA
>JABUQX010115769.1:22500-27500 GCA_015478945.1 Trachelipus rathkii | reverse complement strand
AATATATATATATATATATATAATAATATATATATATAATATATATAGTATATATGAATATATTAAATATATATATATATTATCATGGGAATATCAATTAGAGTTTTTTCGTACAGTTTAATATTATATATATATACTATATATATATATATATATATATAATATATATATATATATATATATATATATATATCTCTGTGTGATATATAAATAAATATATATATATAATATTATATATACATATAGTATTATATATAGGCGGTATTGACCCTTGGCGTTAATATAATACAAGTAATAGTCACGGACGTAGGGAGTAATGAGTTGAAACTTTGAATGTTAAAAACACTGATTTTATTATTTGAAACTTATTAAACTAACTATATGCTAAAACGACATATTAAAATTACTCTTTCAATTATAAACTACATTATGTGTATTTTTTTATTTATTATTTTAAAATTAGATTCGTGCGAGCTTTCGCCCAAGCTAGCACTTTGGGCCTCCTTCAGGTTAAAAAGACAAGAGAGAACTGTCACTACGGCGGGAATAAAATGAAAAAAGATTTATTTTTTTTTTTAGTTTTTTTATGGTTGGTTGGTAGTTTTTTGTGTTTGTAGCTGTTTAAAGTTTTTAGAGGAGAGGATGATGGCATTGGTTATATAATCCAATTTATACTCGCCAGGATATTTATTATAGTTATTCGTGTTGTAAATATATACGGATTCAATAATTTTCCTTTTTTGTGTTTGATTTGAATGTTTTAAGATACTGGTGTGTTGGGGGTTTATTCTGTGGTTTGTTTGGGTTCGATGGTGAGTGAGGGATGAGTTTTGCTTATCTTTTTGTAGGTCATGAGAGTGTTGTTTGATTCTACGGTCCAGGTCGCATGTTTCGCCTATGTATATGGAATTACAGTTGTTACATGGTATTTGATAAACGCATTGATTTTGGGGGTTTTTGGGTAAGGGGGGTTTTAAAGTATGTTTTAGGGAGAAGGTGTTGTTTTGGGTGAAGGAGATGGAGGGGGGTAGGAATTTTTTAATTTTGTGATCCAAAATGTAAGGTATGGGAAGGAAAGTTGAAGTTTTGTTAATATTGGATTGTGTAGGACTGTAGAATTTTTGTTTTGCTTGTTTGTAGGCTTTGGTAATAATGTGGGGGGGATATTTGAGTTTGGTGAAACAAAATTAAAAAATACACCATCCTCCTTTCATTTGGATTATCAAAACGAGAGTTATTTTTGGGAAAGAAATTCGTGCTCCATAGATATACACGCTGTGAGTGTGGCCTGTTTGTTGTATTTTTTTGTGTGGAGAGAGAAAGCATGTATGTGATTGTAGAATCAAACAACACTCTCATGACCTACAAAAAGATAACCAAAACTCATCCCTCACTCACCATCGAACCCAAACAAACCACAGAATAAACCCCCAACACACCAGTATCTTAAAACATTCAAATCAAACACAAAAAAGGAAAATTATTGAATCCGTATATATTTACAACACGAATAACTATAATAAATATCCTGGCGAGTATAAATTGGATTATATAACCAATGCCATCATCCTCTCCTCTAAAAACTTTAAACAGCTACAAACACAAAAAACTACCAACCAACCATAAAAAAACTAAAAAAAATAAATCTTTTTTCATTTTATTCCCGCCGTAGTGACAGTTCTCTCTTGTCTTTTTAACCTGAAGGAGGCCCAAAGTGCTAGCTTGGGCCAATGGAGACAAAAATATAAATTCCGCTAAAACTAATAAATAAAAAATAACACATAATGTAGTTATATAGTGTAGTTTAATAAGATGTTCAAATAGATAAAACTCAGTGTTTTTAAGCCAAATTCAAGAAGTTTCAAACTAGGCCAACACACTCCCTAAGTGCCGTGCATATACTTGTTATATTACGCCAAGGGTCAAATACACCTATAATATAATATTATATATAATATTTGCGTTAAAAAGTGGAGTAATATTTAATATAATATAATATATAATTATATAATATAATATATATATTATATATATATATATATAATATAATATATATATATATATATATAGATATAATATATAATATTATAATATATATATTTACCGTTAGAAAATAAATGTTTTATTAATTTTAAATGAGATATTATTGCTTTTAAAGATGTTAAATTAAAAATAATATACCATCAAATTATATTTTTCCAACAATTTTGAATGGAGAAGCAAATTATGCGTAAAAAAATCTAAATTCTTCTCCCCCGATTTTATTTTTCCATGAACTTGAAGCATGGAATAATTTTGACATATATCCTGTATAGAAATAAAGAATCGTTAAAAAAATTCGAGAAATGACCCTGAAAAAAAGTTACAAGAGTCTCCAAAATTTCATATTAATTAGGTATTTATTGCCAGATGCTTCTTTTAATATAATTTTTTTTATCATCTTATATAGGAATATGATGCTGAAGCAATATTTTATTTTCCAGCACTCGACGTCGGGTTGGGTGAACGGGGGTCGGAGCCCCCTCCTAATACGAAAAAAAATTCTCAGTGTGCCACATGCATTTTTTACTAAAACAGTATTACATTCATATACCAACTATCTGATAAGAAAATGAATATCTATTAAAATTTATTAGTTTTGTCTTTTCTCCAAAGTTTTCGTGAATATAAAGTTAATAATAATATAATATAATAATAATCCAATAATAAATTACAATAATAATAATATAATAATAATAATGAATAATGAAAATATAATAATAATATAATAATAATAATAAGATATAATAAAATAATGAATAGCAAACAACAACAACAACAGACAATAAACATCAACAACAACAATAATAATATAATAATAAAATAATAATAATAATAATAATAATAATAATAATAATAATAATAATAATAATAATAATAATAATAATAATAATAATAATAATAATAATAATAATAATCATAATATGAAAAAAAGTGAAATAAAAGAAAACGACAATAAAAGTAGGCAAGTTTTTTTCCTCACCATTTTTAAAGTCAGACTAAAGAGAGCTTTCACATAGAGCTTCTTTCTAATAGAAAGAGCCTGTCAGATACCCCACACCCCCAAACCCCACACTAACACCCACACCCTCCGCCCCCGCACCCGCACCCACTGCCCCCTTTCTCAGTTTCCATCAGAACAGATGTTGCGCTTACGATAATATATAATCGTTTAAGGGAACCGATTTTGGATCGTTTGAGAAGAATTATGCTTAGGATTATTTGCCTATTTCCAGCGAATTATTAGATCGTGTTTTCTCTTCTCTCTATTCATGGAAATAGTAAATATACCAAAACAATATATACTATATATATATATATATAATATATAATAATATAATATTATATATATATATAATAAGTATATATTATATATATATATATATTAGTATATATATATATATATTAATATATTATATATATATATATATATAAGTCAAAGTTTCGAATGAGATCACTCAAGTCCGCTTGACTCAGTCGGTACGGTGTATCATCGTTTACCTCAATATTACCTCAGGTAGAAGAAATACATAAGAATACGGGCTCATTTTGAACCGAAACAATTTCTTAATGATTTCCTAATCTGTTACATTGTCTATTTTTCACACTATTGGGTCGCTAAACAATTATCTATTGCAGTGTTTGTAAAAAACAGTTTAATTAAGCTTTATCTATGATCTTAGGGTAACTAACCTCTGACTTTTTTCTTATATCTTAGAAAATAAGTTGTTTTCAGTGCCACAAAACCTCAGTTCCTCTATCTTTCTACACGATACAATCTTCCACACAACTATAACATATTTTTGAAAACACTCAACTCAACCTTCTGTCTGTCCCTAAATATTCATGATGTTTTCTCTTTCTTATGATCCTAATTGGAAGGATTACATTACTTCTCTTTCTAAACAACCTTCTAAAGAGGTTGGGTGTTCTGAGTCCGTCATTCAGAATTTTTTCACGCCGCTCTAGGGTGTTAGCTCTTAAATGAAGGGTGTCCGTGTCGTACCCTGTTATGGAGTATGCGTCACACATCTGTGGTGGTTCCACTAACACGGCTCTTTTTTAAAAGGTGGAGGCTAGTTCTTTTCGTATCACTAACTCTCTCAAGTCTCTCTCTCTCCATATCTCTTCCTCTCTCTCTCTTCTCTCTGTCTCTCTCTCTCTGTCTCTCTCTCCTCTCTCCCTCTCTCTCTCTTACAACGGAACACTGCTAGTCTGAACTCTTTAATCGCAATACCGTACTCCATTGGAATGAACTACGGTCTGACATTTCTTTCTACAATATTCTCATTATTAACTTTAACCCCAACCGTCTGAACCCCAGACTTAACCGGCTATGCTCAATTTCTCCGTACTCTACTAGTAAATGCCTAGAAACACACTCCTTAGAATAGTGCCCCTTTAAAGTCGGCCTTTAAATTATATTTGCCCTCAGAAAACTCACCCAAACTCTGGTGAACTTATGTAAGGATGTTGGCAATTTGCCATCAGAGGATATATAGTATATATTATATATATATATTATATTATATATAATATATATATATATATATATATATATATATAATATATATATATATATAATATCATTTCAGTAGTACGTATGTTAGTAGTAGGGCGCGAACTTAATATAGAAAAGGAAGACGAAACACCACGACAATGTCATTGTTTATTTGAACGTTTCGTGCTCTTCTAGCATCAGCAGCTCATCAATCAAATTATTATACAAAATAAAATATATAAAAAAGAATTAAAATTACGAAAATAGGAGGAAAGTTTTATTTTTACCTTCGAAGTCAGAAGCCAAAGACAAAGTGAAAAATATATTAAATATAAATGTTATTTTATACTAAATTTATCAAGAATTAGTTGGTTGAAAAAAAAAAAAAAAAAAAAAAAAATCCATAAAAATTACAATTTGTAACAGTATTGTACTGTTTAAAGAATATTTATAAAAAAAA
>JABUQX010115768.1:0-19742 GCA_015478945.1 Trachelipus rathkii | reverse complement strand
TTTTAGTTTATGTTAAGGCCAAGGATGTTTATATTGTCACCAGGAGAGACGAGAGAACCGCCGAAAGAGGTAGGAAAGTTAGAAGGTGCCTTAGAGAGGGAGATTTGTAGAAATTGGGTTTTTAAAGAACCCGGAAATTCTATCCAGATCAGCGAGAATAGAATTGGAAAGATTAAGACAAGAGGCAATTCTAGAAGTAAAAGGGGAGTAGAATTGAAAAGAGTTGAAGAATGAAGGGTCGAGTCATCGGCATATGGGTGGATAGAGTTAGATGTGCAGGTGAGAAGATCATTACTGAAAAGTAGGAGATAAGTCAGAACCCTGAGGAACACCACTATTGACAGAAAAGAAGTCGCCCCATCAACAACAGCCGATATTGAGCGATTTGAAAGAAAATTAGACATAAATAAGCAAAGAGAAGGAGGAAACCCAAAGGAGGGGAGCTTCGAGAACAGAGAAACGTGCCATGCCCGGTCAAACGCTTTGGATTTTTTCAAGCGCCGCCGCGCAAGTCTCATCGTAGTTCCTAAGGGCGGAAAACCATAAATCAGTAAAATAGAAAAGTATATCGCCAGTAGAGTTTGAGCGCCGAAAGTCGTACTGGCGATCGGATAGAAGTGAATGAGATTCCAGATGATCTAAGAAATGAGAGTTGAGAAGGGTTTCAAAGATCTTAGATAGAATACAAGTGAGAGCTATCTAGGGCAATAGTTAGAAAGATCAGAGCGGCTTCCTTTTTTTCGAAATAGGTTGGACACATGCGTGTTTCCTACACTGAGTGAAAGTGTTAGTATTGAGACATAGAGAATATAGTTGGGCGGGGTCAGCACGGAAGCCCATTCCGTCAAAACTCGGGGAGGAACGCCATCCTCCGGGCCACCCGCTTTCCTAACGTTCATAGATTTCAGGAGCCCATACACCTGATAGGCATAGGATACCTGAGAGGAGGAAGAGGAATGCCAGAATCTTCCAGGGTTGAGTTAGAGGTAAATAGGTGGCCGAAGAGATTGGCCTTTTCAGTTGGAGAATTAGCAGCAGAACCATCAGATCGAATAAGAGGAGGAAAGGTAGATTTACAGAAGTTATTAGAGATGTTTTTGGCAAGAGGCCAGAAAGATTTGTCAGTAGGAGAACCATATATATATATATATATATATATATATATATATATATTATAAATATATATATATATATATATATATATATATATATATATATATATATATATATAATATATATATATATATATATATATATATATATATATATATATATATATATATATATATATATATATATATATATATTATATAGGGAGACCGTTTTTCGTCATTTGTGCCACGCCTTCAGGCGAATATCGTTTAAACAGCGAAGCAACGAATTTCGCGCAAGACTGCATTTTCATGAAGTTTCATTTGTTCTCAAACAATGGGAATCACAGCATTATGGTGGAGCCCATCGATTTGGAATGGGTAGAAATAAAAACATAACAATGAAGTTTATAATACAAATACTGATCAACCATTGTGATGGGGCTTAATATTTGAAGAAATTTATATTTAAGTTTATTTATTGACGAAACATCTCATCACCAATGGGCCTGTACACGTCGCCATACTGTTTGTTACATATTTGCGTAACTGGGTAATTCGATTACTTCTATTACGATTATGCGTATAGTTTGACGCCGAATGCAACTGCTATTTTGCTGTAAGCACAAATGCAAAAACGAAAGCGACTTTACAATATAGTAGTTTTCGTTTTGCATTTGTGCTTACGAAACGTAAGAAATGCTCGAGTTTGCGTTCGTTTTTGTCATACTTAGGACAAAATCGCAAGAAATGCCGAATTTAGGACGTGCTTGCGCAAAAATCTAAAGAAACAATATGGCGGCGTGGTAGGCCCGTTTGAATTGATGAATGTTTCATTCAATAAAATCAGCTTTAAATAAAATTTCTTTCAAATAGATAAACTCCATCACAATAGTAAATAAATTATTTGTAATATAAACCATTTGTTATGTTTTTGTTTCTGTTTTTTTTCAAATCGATGGGCTCCATCACATCAGTTTATTCCAATTGTTTGTAAACAAAAGTAAACTTCGTAAGAAATCGCGTCGTTTTTTCACGAAATTCGTTTCAAAACTGTTTAAGCATATCTTTCCGAGCGAGCGTAAGCACAAATGACAAAAGCGAAAACGATCTAGGTCAGATAGATCAGGAAGTTATCGGTCAAATTGCGGATGTCCTCTTCAAAATTTTCAGCGGCTGTTTTCGAAAGAAAGCCACTCTACATTTTCCTACGTCGAAATGTAAGAAACGTTACGATTGGTTCATAACAAATCTATTTATTTTTTTTTTTAAATTTTCGTTGTACTCTTTATGGCATTTTTGAAAATAACGTAATTAAATAATTTTTATAAAAAATACTACGCGTTTTCCTTCAAATTTTTTTTTACCACGATAAATAAAATATTTGTGATAATAAAAATAAAATTTTGTTACCTAGCAAGAAAAATTAAATTTATTTTAAGTTTTGGCGGCAACATTAAGTTTTGTGCAGTGCACACATAAAGGAGATGGTCCGAAAATTATAACATTGGATTGAAGTACTATAATTTTAATTATATATATATATATATATATATATATATAAGTATAGCAAGAATATATATATATATAAGGTTATAGTTATATATTGCTAAGGTTAGTTACTCGTTAAGTTATATTATATTTATATATATATATATATATATATATATATTATATATATATATATATATATATATATATATATATATATATATATATAATTACAGAGGTGGGCACTTCCGCTCTTTAGTCCGCTCCGAGCGGACTACCAGAATAGGTGCGGACTAGCGGAGGTGCGGAGACGTCAGGAAATTAGCGGACTTGCACGTGCGGATCAAAAAAAAGTTTCCGCTCTTTTGTTCCGCACCTTTTTAAAAATGAAAATATAGTTTACTTATTAAGAATTCTTATTGATTATAATAAAGAAATATAATTTTTATTTTAAGTTTATAACTAATTATACTTTTAGTCTAAGACTTATTGTTTTTTAATAATTAAACTTCCAAAACCAATCTCAACCTCCTTAAAGGTACCATATATAATAAATAACATTTAAATTGATTTTATAGACTGAATGGCTATTACCCTCATCTATAACTTTAATTAATTATATTATTACTATAATAACTAGGCAATATCTAAATCAATTCTGTGTAAAACCCATATATATATAGCAGTTATAGCAGTATATATATATATATATATATATATATATATATATATATATATATATATATATATATATATATATATATATATATATATATATATATTTAAGTTTTTATATATATATATATATATATATATATATATATATATATATATATATTGAAGCTGGGGTGCTTAGGACCGCTTCTTTAAGGTTGATTGAGAAGTTAATGTGCTTACAATTTTATTTTCCTACTTCTAATTTACAAGTGAGGGTTGGACCCCTTGTCCTAAAAAAAACAAAAACAAAGAATTAGGACAGGGTAAACCTAGTTATTACTATTCCACATATGAATCATATTCTGCAGAAGAATTTCTACAGAACATGAAGCTTATGTGGAGTAGTAGTACAATTGATTGTTAGTTTGGGAGGAGCTGTTTTATGTATATGCATATACAGGCAGAAAAAGGTTTCTCCCCGATATACATTCGCATAAAGCAGCATTACATTTGGTATGAGACTCACACAGACACATATACTACCAAATTGCCTAGGTTATTGTAACTTCTTTGACTGGCGAGAGAGAGAGAGAGAGAGAGAGAGAGAGAGAGAGAGAGAGAGAGAGAGAGAGAGAGAGAGAGAGAGAGAGAGAGAGAGAGAGAGAGAGAGAGATGTGGCTGACCACCTCTGCGCTTCTATCACCTAGCTTGGCCTCTCTCTAAGCTATGTAACGCGCACGTCCGCTAGGGTTAGGTATAGTAAATATCGATCTATGCGACCTCTATTTACTATACTGATGTTAAATTATATTAAAAAGTTCCTAAATCTAACATTTTTGGGTTGTTCACCTCTGCTCTACTATCACCCAGTTTAGCCTCACTCCAAACTGCTATGTAACGCCAACGTCCACTAGGGTTAGATATGTGTGGAAATAACGGCCTATCCCAGAGCTGTTATTTCCCCATATTATACTTAAAATTACATGCGACTCTAAATATCCACCTAGTTTTCTCTTTACTCTAGCCTCTGACCGCTAAGTTAGGCTAATTGCTTGAACGCTACCTAAGCCTACCGCAAATTTTCACTGGCATGCATGAACACTTCACTTGTTTTCTTACTGGATTTTAGACATTATTTTTGATACGCTATTCAATCTGATGCGTTTTCGTTGCAACCTATTTCTAAACCTCAGCTTTAGGCTCCACCGACTAATCTAGGTTCGCCTAACTTTGGTCTATTTACCCTAAAATAATGTACTTAATAGGCTGCCCTTTTTCTAAACTCACCTTGGTTTTGGGTTTGGTTATATAATTAACATCGATTTGCTCGTATTTTAATATAATGTTGTCCTTTTTTTGCTATTATTTTATATTAATTCTCTAGAAGGAAGTTACATGCTGTGCGATTTTGGAAAAGTGATAATTCGGCGGCTTGGTGGCGTGGCTTAGTTCCACGAAACGACAACTACATTTTAAACATAGGGCGTGTTCGGCTCTACCCTGTAACTTCGTAGTTCGGCTTTGTAGTTCAGCTCTGTATAGATGTTCTTTCCACTTCCCAGAGAGTGGCCTTCCACAGTACCCCCCTGCAGAGCTGAGGCCGGGGCGCTCTAATCCCGGTAGCGGAGTGGCCGGCGCAATTGACGGCCTCTGCTCGATAAGTCTCTGGACGCAGGCGGCTGCAAACCAGGACGAGGGCGAGAACGAGGGGCTGGTGTTGGAGGTGCAGGAGTGTGGACGAGAGGGCGAGGAATACGAGAGGGAAGTGGAACATCTGCAGTACGACTTGTGGAAGGCATGGCAGGAGGTGGTGGAGTGGGAGGGGACGGTAGAGGGAGAGGAGAAGGAGGAAAAGGAAGAGGATCTGGGTCAAGAGGAAGGAGTGGTGGAGATGGAGAGTCAGAGGGAGATGAAGGAGGAGAAGAGTCGGGAGGAGATGAAGGAGGTGGAGAATCTGGTACAGGATAAGAAGATGATGCATCCAAAGGAATCAGAATTGGTTTTAGAAACAAGTCCGAATCTTGGACGTCAGGAGGATTCGCCTCAAAATAGGCAGGTTTGAGACGATCGATCGATATAACGTCGGTACGAGTAGGAAGCTGTACTTTGAAGAACTTCTCCTTCCGAAGTAACACCGGGAAGGGCCCGTCGTACTTGGGTTGGAGTGGAGAACGGTGGGAGTCATGCCTCACCAAAACATGGGTACAAGAAGAGAGATCTTTCGGAATGTAAGAGTGCACCTTTTGCTGGCGGGTCGGAGTAGGTCTCCAGGAGAGGGCGCAGCGTTTCAAGCGAGTGAGATACAGGGTGGGATCAGCAGTAGCAGGAGGGAAAGATTGAGAGAAGAACTCGCCCGGCAGACGGAGAGTAGAGCCATAAACGAGTTCGGAAGCTGAACACTGAAGGTCCTCCTTAACGGCCGTGCGTATACCAAGCATAACCAAAGGGAGGGCTTCCGTCCAATGTTCTGGTTGTGGATGTGCCATGAGAGAAGCCTTTAGCTGACGGTGAAACCTTTCACAAATCCCGTTCGATATAGGGTGGAAACTGGTTGTATGGATCTTCTCAGAACCAAGCAAGCGCATCAAATCTTTCCAAAGGAAGGATTCGAAAACGCGACCTTGATCCGTTGTGACCGAGAGAGGAATGCCAAACCGAGAGATCCAATGGAACAAGAAAGCTTTAGCAATAGATTCGGCTGTAGCGACAGAGAGTGGGATAGCTTCCGTCCAACGAGTAAACCGATCAATACAGGTGAGGATATATCGCTTGCCATGAGAAGGTGGGAGAGGTCCAACAATGTCGATGTGGACTCTCTCAAACCGTTGACCAGGAGGCAAGAAAGTGCCTAAGGGAGCTTTAGTATGTCTTTGCACTTTAGAGCGCTGACAAGCCATACAGGCGCGGACCCAGTTCGCTACGTCGGCGTTAACTTTAGGCCACACAAAACGAGCCGTTACCAGTTTGCGTGATGCCTCGACGCCAGGGTGTGAAAACGAAAGGGGATAGAAAAAGACTGCCTTTCGAAGAGCATCAGGTTACGTAAGACGAGGATGCCTGTTAGAATGTCTCACAAGCAGCCTTCTTCTCTATGCCCGGAAGATTGAGCCACTGCAGCTGCCTAGAGAGGACGTCCTGTTGAGCATCGATATTGGTCTTGCTCCTTGGCACGCGGCCATGGGCTGCGTAATTCAATGTAGGGAATTGCGGAGAAAAGAGCGTGTTTAATTTCAATCCGAAGAAAGAGTCATCCGCGGTGAAATTATCCACTCCGGAGATGTGACGTATGTTCTGTTAGTTAAACTGGGAAACAAATTCGAGATGACGAGCTTCACGGGGGAGTGACGTTCATTGCCGTGAAGCCTTGCCAAAGTGATATCGCTTTCGTGGTCGCGTCAGAGATGTCTGGAACTTCCCGTCCTTCCAAAAAGTTACCCCGGAAAATGAGCGAACAGCAAGGTTAATCTAGCAAGCAAATCCCGTCCGAAAGCACTATACCTTGTTTCGGCGGGGTTGCAGCTTGCTGTGAAAAGAAGCAAGTGGGCCACCATTCCGCCCTTTTGGAACTGCTGATAAGCACACGCACCACAGCGAATCGGAAGGGGCATTTCTACCTGACACTCTCGCTGGTGCCGTATCGTGGGGATGGAACTAAAAGCAAGTGGGCGGAGGCCAGAGCGGCTTCTTGGAAGCCTCAAAGCAGACTCTGCTGCCGGAGGGACCAGATCGACTTTTAGTTGGTTGCTGCCTCGCCTGTTTAGCCGACGAATGAGTGCAGTAAGCGGGCCTAGGAGGGCTGCCGCTGATTTCAGAAATCTGTGGTAAAAGTTGATCATTCCCAGATATTGACGAAGTTGCTTTTGATTTTGGGGAAGAGGAAAGGCTCGGATAGCGGCGACACGGTCTACAAGAGGGCAAATACCCTCAGCCGAGACTGTGTGACCAAGGAATGTAAGAGAAGACGCGCCGAATACGCACTTGGTAGGATTGAGACGAATTCCCGCATCATCCAACCTACCAAAAACGGCACGCAGGTGCTCCATATGTTCTTCAGGAGAGGAGGAAGCGACTAAAAGATCATCTAAATATGCCCAAGCAAAAGGAAGGCCACGGAGGATAGAATCGATGAACCTCTGGAAGGACCTGGGCTGCATTTTTCAAACCGAATGGCATTCTTGTATACTCAAAGAGGCCAAAGGGGGTGATTACAGCTGTCTTGGGGACGTCCTCCGGAGCCACGGGTATCTGATGGTAGGCTCGAATTAAGTCCAAAGAAGAAAAAATGGTGTTACCAGACAGGTGGGAAGTGAAACTTTGTATATGCGGTACAGGGTACCTATCCGGTGTTGTGGCAGAATTCAAAGCCCTAAAATCACCACAGGGTCTCCAATCGCCCGTGGTGCCCTTAGGGACCATGTGTAGCGGAGAAGACCAACAACTCTTGGAAGGGCGCACAATGCCAAGTTGCAACATGTGATCAAACTCGGCCTTGGCGGCCTTGAGCTTATCAGGTGGGAGGCGGCGAGCTCGAGCAAAGGTGGGTGGGCCAGTAGTTTCGATATGATGTTCAACAGAATGCTTAAGAGGGGTATCGGAAGAGCAGGGATGCAATAACGAAGGAAATTCCTTCTGCAGGAGGGTCAGAAAGGGAGAGACCACTGAAGAAGTTGGAGGAGCAACAGCAGAAATACCCTTTAGAGCAGAAGCAATAATAGCACCGGGAGTATAAAGAGAAGTATCGCCATCGACAAGTCGGCGATTACGAAGATCGACCATAAGATTAAAATGGGACAAAAAATCAGCACCGAGGATGGGCTGTGTCACCTCAGCGACGAGAAAAACCCATGGGAACTTGCGGCGGAGAAAAAGATCCAACGTGCATAACCGCTCACCATATACCGGAATGGAAGAGCCATTAGCAGCGAAAAGTTGACGGCCAGGGAGAGGGATAGCAGAGTCCTGGGACGGGTCCCTGGGTACCAGCGAAAGGCTGGCCCCAGAATCGATCAAGAAGACAAGTTTAGAAGACTGATCGTAGATACGAAGAACATCCTGTGCAGTAGTAGGAGAAGAAGAAAAAGGGCCAGCATCTCCCGTCGCTCCTACGACGGGATGGCTGTCGAGTTTCCCTGATAGAGAGGGCAGGAAGGATCGCATTTCTTGGCATCCATGCCGAAAGTATGGTGATAATAACAGTACCCATGAGGATACTGGCGCTGGCGTGAGGAAGAAGCAGAGGGTGAACGAGGACCGCGAGAAGGACGAAAGTTGGAAGGAGTGGGATCACGAGAGCGAAAAGTGTTATTATTAATTGCCGCTGTAAGGGAGAGAAGGGCAGTTTTAATGTCGGCCATGCCAGTTTCGAGAACCGAAACCCGGGTATCCAGAGCTGCCGAAGGAGGAGGTTGTACTGCGAAAGCGTGAGAGTAGGAAGGTTGAGGTGGGTGAGAATAAGGAGGTTGAGCTGGATAGGAGGCAGAAGGCGGTTGAGGAACAGGAGGAGGAGGGAGAGTAGCGGAGGCGGTGTTAGAGTATTGGGGAATGTGTTGGGCGTGAGTTGTAGATGGTTGAGGAGGTGCGAGAGTTGAAGAGGTAGGAGAAAGAGAGGAAACGGCGTAAGAGGTGTGGACCAAAGGCTCCACCGGAGGGCGCAAAATTCTGTCTGCTGTAGCGGCAAACTCAGTGAGGGACAACGTCGGGTTCATTGATTGCAGTACGCTGTGATGTCGAGCAGGCATCTTCTGGAAGAAGAGGGTGCGAATTATTTTCTCTTCCCGTGTAGATGGAGTGCCACCCAACAAACTCAGCATCCTTACCATCAATTCCGAGGGTTTCTGGTCGCCCAGTGAGATGCCTCCAAGCAGAGTTTCCAATTGTTCCTCTCTGGTGGGAGCCAAGCGGTCGATAATAAGGGTTTTGAGCGTGTTGTAAGGGGTGGTAGAGTTTCTAGTTGTTGCCAGGCCATCCCTGATTTTGAGGAGGCAAGATTCTGGTAGAGCATTCACAACTCTCGAATATCTCTCCTTCTCATCTTCGATGGTCAGGAGCGCTGACTCAGCCAGGTCAAACCAAAGCTCGGGATTGTTTACGAAGAAAGGTTGCAAATGGAATGCTCGCGAGGAAGTAGACATGACGAAAGGCGTAGAAGTTGGCAGAGCGAAGGAAAGAAAAGAAGTTAAATAAGATGTGGAGCGAGCGGAGGCACTAATAACGGACCGAGGGTGGAAAAATCAAAGAAATTACAACCTTAGGAGCTAGACCCAGGATTAAAATGAGGCTGCTGCGATATAAATTGCCAAAATACTTATATATATATAAAAAAAAAATAATAATAATAATTAAAATTTTTCTCTTTTTTTTTTTTTTCTTACTATTATAATTTTTTTTTTTTTTATTGTTATTTTATTTGGTTTTCCACATTACATAAGTTGTGGCAATACCTTGTTAGGGGTACCACAAAATAATGATATAAAATAATAATAATAATAAAAAATTTTTAATAAAAATAAAAATAATAAAAATTAATAATAATTAATAATAATAATAATAATAATAATAATAATAATAATAATAATAATAATAATAATAATAAATTTGATAAGAACAATAAAAAAAATAACAAAATACCCGGATGTAGAACAATTTATATGTTCCGTGTGAAATACCGAACTGTACCAAGGTAGGGGTCCAACAGCGTTAGTTTGATACTCTGCCGACGAAACTGGCTCTTGATGGCTGCAGCTGGGCTCGAGAAAGCTGTGAAGTAGATAGAAAGAGGCACAAACACAATGAGTGGGTAAATCTACCCGTTAAAAAAAACAATACCTACAAACGGTACTAAAGTGATTGGGTTCGTTTGTAATAGTTTTTCCTGGTTTTGTTGTGGGTGTTCTGATTCCCGCCTGGGAATTCAATCTTCACTCTTCGGGGTCACTATCTGAAGCTGGGGTGCTTAGGACCGCTTCTTTAAGGTTGATTGAGAAGTTAATGTGCTTACAATTTTATTTTCCTACTTCTAATTTACAAGTGAGGGTTGGACCCCTTGTCCTAAAAAAAACAAAAACAAAGAATTAGTGACAGGGTGAACCTAGTTTATTACTATTCCCACACGTATGAAATCCATATTCTGCCAGAAGAATTTCTACAGAAACATGAGCTTATGTGAGGTAGTATATAGTCAATTGACATTGTTAGTTTTGAGAGGAGCTGTTTTTATGTATATGAGTTATACAGGCAGAAAAAGGTTTCTCCCCGATATACATTCGCATAAAGCAGCATTACATTTGGTATGAGACTCACACAGACACATATACTACCAAATTGCCTAGGTTATTGTAACTTCTTTGACTGGCGAGAGAGATAGAGGAGGAGATGAGAGAGAGAGAGAGAAGAGAGGAGAGAGGAGAGAGAGAGAAGAGAGAGAGAGATGAGAGAGGAGAGAGGAAAGATTTGGTGCTGTTCACCTCTGCGCTACTACTCACGCTCTCTCTCTCAACTGCTATGTAACGTTTAGTCCGGCTAGCGGTTAGATATAGTTAGAATACGATCTATGCGACTTCATTTACATATACGAATGGTGGTTGATACTAAAAAGTCCCTACATCTGACATTTTTGGGTTGTTCACTCTGCTCTACTATTACCCAGCTTGGCCCCTCTCCAAACTGCTATGTAACGCCAACGTCCACTAGGGTTAGATATGTGTGGAAATAACGGCCTATCCCAGAGCTGTTATTTCCCCATATTATACTTAAAATTACATGCGACTCTAAATATCCACCTAGTTCTCTCTTTACTCTAGCCTCTGACCGCTAAGTTAGGCTAATTGCTTGAACGCTACCTAAGCCTACCGCAAATTTTCACTGGCATGCATGAACACTTCACTTGTTTTCTTACTGGATTTTAGACATTATTTTTGATACGCTATTCAATCTGATGCGTTTTCGTTGCAACCTATTTCTAAACCTCAGCTTTAGGCTCCACCGACTAATCTAGGTTCGCCTAACTTTGGTCTATTTACCCTAAAATAATGTACTTAATAGGCTGCCCTTTTTCTAAACTCACCTTGGTTTTGGGTTTGGTTATATAATTAACATCGATTTGCTCGTATTTTAATATAATGTTGTCCTTTTTTTGCTATTATTTTATATTAATTCTCTAGAAGGAAGTTACATGCTGTGCGATTTTGGAAAAGTGATAATTCGGCGGCTTGGTGGCGTGGCTTAGTTCCACGAAACGACAACTACATTTTAAACATAGGGCGTATTCGGCTCTACCCTGTAACTTCGTAGTTCGGCTTTGTAGTTCAGCTCTGTATAGATGTTCTTTCCACTTCCCAGAGAGTGGCATTTCAATTATATTATATATATATATATATATATATAGTATATATATATATTATATATATATAATATATAATATATATATATATATATATATATATATATATGTATATAATGAGCTGGGCGCGCTATATAATTTTTGAGTTGCGCTGCCGGCCTATGCCGCGGGGACCTTAGGCGCCAGCGCCTTATATTTTTTGTCACATCAATGCCGCCTAGTGCTATGGCCTTAGCGCCTATTTGCGCCTGCCGTTTTCGCCGGCCGGTGCCTGTTTGCTAAATTTATTTGAAAAGTAAACTTTAGTGCGATAATAAAAGCATGCTTTTATAAGGAAGAAAAACACATTTAATAATTTTTGTTAAATTATTAAATTAATATCTAATAATTATAATAAACTTAATATCTTTACACGTCCTCTTCCTCTGTCTTATGCCGTCCATGTTTCCCCCAGTAGAGTCTCAGCACGAGCGCTGCCAGAGTATGCAATTTTCAGAGCATAGTGCCAATTTATTTGGTAGTTAAGAAACTTACTTGGAACTATATATATATATATAATATATTATATTTATATATATATATATATGATATTTATATATATATATATATATTATATATATATATTAATATATTATATAATATATATATATATATATATAATATATATATTATATATTATTAATATATATATATAGTATATATAAGTTTTGCCACTGGTTTTTAGAATGATACAAGTTAGCTATGCTTCTAAGTTCTATATATATATATATATTATATATATATATATATATATATATATATATATAGTATATAATAATATATATATATATATATATATATATTATATATATATATATATATATATATATATAGATAGTCGATAGTTGAGAATTCGTGTTGGTGAGGATTGTTGGTTTGTGTTTTTTTAATCATTTCGGTTTTTAAAATTTTTTAGTTGTTCATTTTTCAAAGTTTTAATTTAAAACACCCTGATATTGCTGATAGTTGTCTTATTACATTGTCTGTTTGTTGATATTTTATAATTATAATGGATTCAGATGGAAAAACATACGCTACGTAATCTTTCAACGGGCTGGAATTTTAAGATAAGTTTTAGTGTCTTACTTTTTTTAACTTTTTAAACTTTACATATTTACTAGGCATACATGCTACACATTTTTACTGCTACGTACGGTTTTTAGCCTTTACTTTTGCTTTTCAAGTTTTAATGTAGATTACTAGTTTTTTCCTTTTAATTTTGCGTAAGTAAATTTGCTAGTGTGAGGGAGTGCTTGTGAGTTTTTAGTTTTCTAGGTTTTACATAGTTTACATATTTACTGTACATACGGTTTTAGAATTTTCTTTTATTTTTGTAACATAGGTATCTTATAATTTTTTTTTAGTTTTTAAGGTTTTAACGAAAGGTTCACTAATATTTTTTTTGGTGGGATATGTAATTCTATGCTATTTATGTAATGTTCTATTGTATATGCTTATTGTTGGGATTTAGTTTGTTAAATTTTTATCCCGACTCCTCCTTTTGTTTAGTCCGCTTTTGTCTTATTCTTGTTTGTGGTGTGTGTGTGTGTGTTTGTGTGTGTGGTGTGTGTGTGTGAGAGAGAGGTTGGTGTTGCATGCGAGTGGGTGGTGAGAGAGAGAGAGAGAGAGTGAGAGAGGGGAGAGGAGAGAGAAGAGAGAGAGAGAGAGATGGAGGACTATGAGAGAGAGAGAGAGGGAGATGAGAGGAGAGAGAGGAAGAGAGAGAGAGAGGAGAGAGATGAGAGAGAGGAGAGAGAGGAGAAGAGAGAGAGAGTGGGCAGGTTTGCATGGCGCGGGCTTTCTAATGACTTTACCAACACATCCGCGGCTTTAAATCTAACTTTGCCTCTGTGGAATATCACCTTTCCTCTAACTCTAGCCCTAACCTTTTTCTCCTGTCTGAGATTCAGATGGCTAAGAATTCATCCTCTAACTTCTTTTAATGTATCCAACTATAATAATTTCATAATTTCCGTCTGAAGGGTGGTGTGTGCCTTGTTATGTAAACATTAATTACTCCGTGTAACACGTTCTCGGTGAATCTCGAATTCTCCTAACTTCGGATGTTCGTTGGCTCAAAATCTTTCTTCCTTCTACTACAATAAATAATCTGTTTTTCTGCTACTGTTCTCCTATAACAGAACAGATTTTCAGCGTCAGTTACTTACTTACTTCTCACGAGACTGTTATTTTTTCTCATCCAATACTGAGGTCCTCTATTTAGCGGGGATTTCAATGTACACACACTGATGAATGGTGGGGTTTCCTCTCATACTGTTTTAGGTGGGGAGGAGGCCGAATCATTCAGAATTCTCAACGACTGGGATCACACTATTAAAGAACCCACACACCATTCCGGATCCGTCCTAACCAATTTCTTGAAAACACACTTGAACTATGTTCACCCACTAGTTCCTTCTCTTTAAAAATACACCACCTTTCCTATAGGTAAATCTGACCACAACCTTATATCTCTTAATTTAATACTTTCTCTCAACAGCTCCATCCTGGCCTACGCGTTTTTTTCGGCACTTTGATCGGGCTATATTAATTGGAATGAACTGCTTTGTCTCTGGTACGTTCTTTTCGACTTATCTGCCGATAAGGTGGGAAGCTGTAAATCGTTGATGATGAGGCAGGTTAATTCCTTCTTCGACTAAATCTTTCTCTCCTCACAATCCATGGTTCGACCTTGTTCTCTGGCCATTCAGGCAGAGACAGCGTACGTATCGGGAGTGGAAAAATTCTCGTTCTTCTATCACTCTCGATAATTTCATTCAGCTAGAATCGTTGCAGGGATACTCTTCGGACGAGCAAGCGGGCTTTCATCAAACGAAAGTGCGCTAAACTCCTTGGTTCTTCTACTTGATAAATCTTTTCTGGCTTCTGCCCAAAAACATTCTCAATAAACTTCTGTACAATCTGCCTTTTCCTCTCTTAATTCGATCTGATGGCTTCCGTCGCTAACTCTTCCAAACTGAAAAGGCCAATCTCTTCGGCCTCCTATTTTTCTCTAACTCAACCCTGGACACGATTCAGGCATTCCTCCTCCTCCTTCTTCTCCTTCAGTGGTCTATGTCTCTTTGCCTGTGATAACATTTGATCGGGTGCATGGGCTCCTGAGATCTATTAACGTTAGGAAGGCGGGTGGCCCGGATGGCAATTCCTCCCCGAGTTTATGAGGGATGTGCTTTACGTGCTGACCCCTCGTTCAAAACTATATCCTCTATGTTCTCAAACACTAGCACTTTCCCTCAGTTGTGGAAGCACGCACATGTTCAACCTATCCCGAAAAGAAGCCCTTCTGATCCTTCTAACTATCGCCCTATAAGCTTCACTTGTATCTCTATCTTAAGAATCTCTTTTAAACCCTTCCTAAACTCTCACTTCTTATAGACCATCTTGGAATCTCATTCTTCTTCTTTCCGATCGCCCAGGTTATGGCTTCGGCGTTCAACCTTACTCGGCTACTCGAAGTCCTAGATTCCGAAATTATTTTTTTTTTTTTTTTTTTATGGTTTTTCCGCTCTTTAGGAAAACTACGGGGAGACTTGCGTCGTGGCGCTTGACATATCCAAGCATTTGGAGCCGGGTTTGGACGCGTCACTTGCCTATCCAAGCTTCCTCCTTGGGTTTCCCTCCTTCTCTTTGCTTAACTTTGTCTAGCTTTTTTTCAAGTCGCTCAATATCGGCTGTGGTTGATGGAGCGACTTCTTCTTTCCTTTTCTGTCATAGGTGGTGTTTCCCTCAGGGTTCTGTTCTTATTCTCCTACTTTATTCCTACTTTTTCATTAATGATCTCTCACCTGAACATCTAACTCTATCCACTCATATCCGATGACTCGACCCTTCATTCGTCAACTCCTTTCAATTCTTGCTCCCTATTTTACTTCTAGAATTGCCCTCTCTTCTCAATCTTTCCGATTCTATTCTCGCTATCTGGCTAGAATTTCCGATTGGGTCGTCTCAACCTTGTGAAATTTAAATTCTCTTAAAAACTCAACTTTACAAATCTCCCTCCTCTCTAAACACCTTCTAACTTTCCTATCTCTTTCGACGGTTTCTCTCGTCTCTCCTTCGTTGACAATATAAACATCCTTGGCCCTTCAACATAAACAAAAAAAAATGTCTTGAAACCCTACATCACAACGGTTGCTAGGGCGGCTCAAAGAAAACTGGATGTTTTGTTAGACTGCGAGGACTATTTTTTCCTCTTTCTCAGTTACTCCAGCATACAGGGTTTCATCCGCCCTTGTATGGAGTTACTCGTTCTCATATCGGGGCTCTGCGTTTTCACCCCGGCTTTTGCGACAAGGTCGAGTCAAAAGCCAAAAAGCTTTATAAACTGTTCTGTACTTTCCACTTTCCCCTTGACCCTCATCTCTGCGGCGCGATGTTGGTGTTTATCTCTTTTCTATAGGTATCGTAGCGGAAGGTGTTCGCAAAGGGAAATTTACCGTCGCGTACCACCACCTTTACTTCGCCCTCGTAGCACAAGGGGTGCTGTGTTCTGCTCCACGAGGTTTTGTGTAGAATTGGAACTCCAGGGCTGGTTCGCTTGCGGTGGCTTCTTCTTTCTGCCACCTCTGTTTCTGCTTTGGAAACTCTCTTCCATCTTGTGTGTTTCCTGCTGAATTTAATCTCCCTCACTTTAAAGCCTTCGTCTGTGCTCATCTGCGTTTAATTTGCGCTAGCGATGGAAATTTTGTTGAGTGTAACACCCCTCCCTGAATAGGCCTCTCCCGTGAGTGTGGTGACAACTGTAAAAAAAAAAATATATACTATATATATATAGGCTATATATATATATATATATATTATTTATAAATAAAAGTGTATAATACTTTACCTTTTAAATAATTTTTTTAAATTTTTAATATTTTAAGATATATATATATATATATTTATATATACTTATGGATCCTGTATTATATATTATATATATATATGATATATATTATATAATATACTATAATATATATATATATATTATTATGAAATTTTTAATTAGTTTGCTTTTTTCTATTACTTATATTGTATGTTAAGTTAGGTTAAGTATAGATAGTATAAGGGTGAAGGTTGAATTTATTAGAATATAATCAAAATTAAAACATTTAAGGTGCAGGTTAAAACTTCGAAGTTTGCCAATTCTATTTTGTGCTGTGGAAGTCGCAAGTCAGTGACTTGTATGAGTGATTGAAGTCATTAAAGATCACAGTCACAACTTATCAGTTCCAAAATTTTTCTGACTCCTCTTATTATCTTAAAAGTATACAGCTCCACACTCCGACCTCTTGAAAATTACCTACTCTGACTCCACCCTCTTCAAAATTACCGACTCCGACACCACTCTCCTCAAAATTACCGATCCACAACCCTGGTTGGAGCAGATGGTATTGGGGTTTGAAAGCGAGATAACTTGTGCACATGATGTATTCCTTTCGAAGAGAGAGTGGCATTACATCAGATTCAACATCAAGGCTCACCCGGAGACAATCGGAAGGCTCCAATGGAGACACGGATCGCCTCGTTTTGGATGGGATCCAACAGATGTAGTAGAGTTGGGGAGGTCTGACCATATACTACGCAGCCGTAATCCAGTTTCGATCGGATTAGGGTGATTGTAGGACGTAAAAGGAAACTTGCAGCACCCCAAGGTTTTGAGGCGAGATGACGTTATATGTCCAGCACACGATAACAAGTCGTTTTCGGGAGTTTAATAATCAGTGCGTACGTTAAGTGGTCATCTAGAATGAGTCCTAGAAATTTAACTTGTGAAGTTACAGAAATGGGCGAACCATATATGATATAAGGTTGGGGTAAGGTCATCAAAGTAGAGAGAAAAGCTCACCATCGCTGGGATAGAAGAAACCGTGTCATTAAATCTGAGAGCAAATAGTAATACACTTAAAACACTGCCCTGCGGAACGTCTTCATCCACAGTAAAGTGGCGTGATAGAATAGAACCAGAAGAGCACCAAACCTGGATGGATCTATTTGACAGAATGCATTTAATAAAAAGAGGGAGCTGTCCTCGGAAACCAAGCGAGTAGAGTTTAAGGAGAACCCCAATATTCCAAGTTGTGTCATAAGCTTTTTCCAAGGTAAAATAAAAAAAGACACCAAGAACCATCCCACCAGTTGAGAGGAATATAATTTTATTTATCTATATATATATTATACTATATATATATATATATATATATTAATATATATATTATATAGTATATATATATATATATATATATATATTATATATATATACTATATATATATAATATATTATTATATTGATATATATATAATTATATAAATATATATTTTATATATATATATATTATATATATATATATATATTATATATATATATATATATATATATATATTATTATATATATATATATATTAATATATATATATATTATATACTATAATATATATAAATATATATATAAAGACATAAATATTGGTCGAAAGTGATGGTTTAATATTTAATAGCGGAAGTAAGGCTCTGATGTGTCATCGGCCTCTCCTTGGTTATTTCAATTTGTATATGGATGGGGTTTATGAAAAAAAAATTAGTGGGGAGGGGCAGGAGATGCTGTTAGGATGATTGGAGAATGGAGAGAGTGGAGGGTGCTACCTATTATATGCGGATGATTGGTTTTGTGTGTGGTGAATCTGAGAGAGTTTGTGAGGATTGGTAAAGAGATGCAGGTGTTCTGCTTTAAAAGGAGGGGTTTGAAATTAAACGTAGATAAGAGTACGTTTATGGTTGTGAGTGAGGAAATTCCTCGTGTGAAGTTATGTTAAGATGGTTTGAGCAGCTGGAACAAGTGTCAGAGTTTAAATATTTAGGGATATATGTTGGGATGAAAGGGAATGGATGATGCAGTTGTAGTAGGAAGTTGTTGAATGGTAGGAAAGGTGGTGGTCAAATTTAAAATCGTTTCGGTGGATGTAAAGAGGGACTAAGCCTTGAGAAGCGCTAGGGTTCTTACATGAGGGTATGTCGTTACCTATGTGTTAATGTTTAGTAGTGGGACTATGGTCTGGAATAAGAGGTATATGTCTAAAGTACAATGTGTTCAGGATGGATAATTTAGGGTCGTGTAGGTGTGAGAAGAATGATAAAATGAGGAATGAGCGTAGTAGAGAGTTATGTGGCTGTGAAGAAAGTGATAAATAAGAGAATAAATGAAAGTACTTTGAGATGGTTTGGTCATGTGGAGAGGATGGATGATAGTTGGTTGGCTTAGCGGATTTGTATAGTGGTGAGTAGTGATTGGGAGTCGGACCCGACTTGTGGAGACTGAAGAAAAAGTGGATGAGTCATAAAGGAATGCCTGGACCTGGAGGAGAGAAATGCGAGTTTGGCAAGGGAGGCCGAGAAAGAAAGCGTGCATAATAGGAGGTGAATGCGCGGAGTTTGTGAGGAGGGGTTTGGTTTGATGTTGGGCCCTGTCCCGAAGCAAGGGAATGACCCCACACTGACGATTTACACAGTGAGGGTTCGTCGCAGTCACGTGAAGCTCTAGTGTGGATTTTCTGATTGCGACGATTTCTCACTAATAGGTATGAAGGGTCCGGTAAGGCTGGACTTTTCTTTTCAACTTGGTATTTGACTGTTTCGAGTGCATGTACAACGCACCTTACCCCGTCTTTGGGAGAGAAGGTGGATGGATATATATTATATATATTATATTATTATATTATATATATATATATATTATATACTATATATAATATATATATATAATATATATCATTACTATAATATATATATATATATATATATATATATATTATATATTTATATATATATATTATATATATATATATATAATATATATATATGATGAGCGAAGCCGAATTTCTCCATAATACCGCGGTTGTTGGTTTTTTTTTGCGCGGGGCATACCTAAATTTTTCAAACAACCGCGAGTTGCGATTTTTTTTGCGGTTCTTATATTTTCAACAACTGGCGGTTGCGCGATTGTGCAATAAAATTAAAATTTAACCATTGCCCTTTGTTTACTCTACTACTTTTAATAATAAAATAATACAATAAAAATAATATTTTAATTCTTAGACCTTAAAAATTTCTTAAATTTCATCTCTTCCCA
>JABUQX010115767.1:30000-40000 GCA_015478945.1 Trachelipus rathkii | reverse complement strand
GATGATTATTTTTAATTTATTATGATGGGTGATTATTTAAATATGGTCTTTCTGACTGGACATCAATATGAAGGTGCAATAGAAATGAACAAAAGTTTTAGAGGTGTTGAACCACTCGAAAATATCCAGCGACATTGTATATTCATTGTTGCCCAAATTCTTATGAGGTACATCACAATAAAAACTTTATTGGCATAGTGAAAACAGCTTGGCACTGTTTTAGGGCACCAAGGCGGACAACTATTTTAACAGAAAAAATAGAAAAGATTTTTCCAGGGACAAAATGGACGAAACTATCAAGGAGAGAGGAAAATTACGATTGATTGTTACGATTTCGAGAGGTTTTTAGAGAAATTGTTGAAGTTTTAGAGCAGGGGTCCCCAAACTTTTTAGCGTAAGGGCCACACTGACTCCTCCACTAATTCCCGAGGGCGAAGACCTAGGTAGGTCATCATACCAAAGTTTGAAATTGGAGCGACAAGTGAGGTCTAAAAAGCGAAATATAGTGAGACTAGTTTGTTTTGTGACTATAGTTTCTTACAGTGTGTTTAATTGTGAGTGTTTAATTTAATTAAAAGTGTCTTAAAGATAAAACCAGTGCATTCTACTGCGGGCCGGATTGGTTAAGCATGCGGCCCTGTTCTGGTCCGCGGGCCTTTGTTTGGAAACCCCCTCCTTTGCAGGAAGAAGCTTGAAATGGATCAAGATATTGAACTTTCTTCAAAAGCCTCAATTCTTTTGAAATCTGTAATCATAAGAGAAAGTTATAAATTTAATTAATACTTTAACTTTGTTGTCCTTCATTTTGTGCATTGCACAGTCCAAAATTAGACACCAACTGCTCTTTATTGGCACCATACCCCAAGCACGTCTACCCATGCTTGTTTAGATACATTTTCGCGCAAACATAGAAGAATTATTTTCAAGGATTTTAGATGCAGCAAAACTTCTGCTAATGAAGAAATGAGAATCACGCATGTCAGAATCAATGCAATATGAAAAGACAAAACCAATTGCAATTCCATTTCTTATTGAATTTTCTAGTCAGTTAGGGGGGAAACTTCATGAGCGATAGATCTATACTTATCAGTCTTATTAAAGTTTTTATATTAATAATATCAATTAAAAATTTTACGAATTTTTTAAATAAATTTGATCTAGCCACATTTGAATTGTTAAGGATTTTAACATCTCTCTCATACACAACCTGCAACTCCAGAAAGATATGTCTCTACTCTGAAGCTGCTCAAAACACGCTTTCTCAATTCTACAGGAAAGGAAAGTACCAGAATTGGCTTTAATAAGTGTTCATCATAGATACATAATATAAATGAAGGAAGTGTCAATCATTTTTCTGCAATGAACAACATTTATTATACATAAAATAGCATCATTTTATTCGTATTTTGAAACTGCTAGCAATGATACGTTATTTTATTTTCTTGCATTCAAGTAAGGATATATATATATATATATATATATATATATATATATATATACTCTATATATATAGTATATATATATATATATATATATATATATATATATATATATAGTATATATATATATATATATATATATATATATATATATATATATATATATATATATATTTTTCTCAAACTCTCCCCCAAAAAAGAGATGGTGTGTTTATCTTTTAGTTAACTTTAGAAGTAGAACAAGCATGCTAGATTTTACATAACGTATTCTGCACGACTTTTTCCAAATGTGGAAAGATGCCCGGTATCCCCAGCGAGAGGCAGTTGGGGAATATCTTCTTAATCAGCTCAATTATAAGTCAAATTCCTGGATGACCTGGGAAAAGCAAGCAAATTTTCTCACATTCCACGTAACATCTTTCCCACCGTTTATGCCAAAACAGGGAGCTCTGCTGGAAAACATCGTATGGGACACGGTCTTTAAACTTAAAAAGACATTTTTGAACATCATTTAAAAAAATATAAATCAGGATCTATTACTTTTGACCTTAATTAAGGCAGAAAAACCTTAAATTAAATCTTCCAGTCCCCTCAAAAGTTTCCAGAAGAAAATGGTTTCACATTATAGTTATCTTCTTGTTATTAACGGCAGTGATATTAAGGGTATGAGAAATGTATTTTGTCATCATAATTAATTTCCCATATTATTCTTGAGCAATAATATTAAAGACAAATGTTAAGCTATTAATTTTGTTCCTCCTATGTCTTTCTCCAGTGAAAATAAATTAAGAATTAATAGCTTATCCTTAGACAGTATAAAATTAAAATAAAACGAATATATATAAAATAAAAATTGGAGCCTTGACTTTAATATTCACAATTGATAAGGTAAAAATTCGGCATATAATTTTTTTTTCAGTTTACTTAATAAATAAATAAAAAAAAACGTTATTAAAATATTAATCCCTCCCCCCCCCAAAAAAAAAAACACTTCCTGGAACCAGTAAAATATATTTCTATCAATGTTCTTACTGTTCAATAATTCTGGCTTCCATAAACCTCCTATTTACTATTGGCTGTTATACATATTCTCCTTTAAAAGTTAAATAAGCATAAACAAAAAAAAAAATCAATATATAAGGTAATAGTTACAGTAATAGTAAATTTTTTAGTTCTTTTGCATTTCAAATGAGAATTTGCAAATTTTCTGTATTGCAAACAAACTCTGATGTAAGTGCCTAAAAATATTGACTGGAAACCCGTGGCTTCAAAGTAATATAATTAAAGTAAATTTGTCGACACAAAAATATAGGATTGCAATAAATTACAAGTAATTTCTGGCGATGTCCAGCCAATGGTGAAGAATTCAAAAGAAATTCTGTTTTGGACATAAAATATGTTAAATATCGCACTAGGATATAGCAACGAAACACACACACACACACACACACACACACACACACACACATACACACACACACCTGTATACACACATTTTATATATATATATATATATATATATATATATATATATATATATATATATATATATATATATATATATATATATATATATATATATATATATATATATATATATATATATATATATATATATATATATATATATATATATCCTCTATAAATACAGCTGGTGGAGAACTACAACAATATATAATAAACCAACTGGTATAATTGTTATCAACAAAAGAATGACTGCCTCTCCTCAAAATTCCTCTATCACATTACTCACACCTGATAGAAGAGAATCAAATATTCATCAAGCAGTTTTTCTCTCAAATAATAAACTCCCAGTTAATAAACATTCCACCATCCTAGGCTTAATTTTCGACACACACACACACACACGCGCACACACTAACACACAAACGCGCACACACACACACACACACACACACACACACACACACACACACACATGATATTCCCCCCACTAATAAACAATATTATCTCTAGAGCAATGCATAAATTAAACACGATGCAAACCCTATGGGAATAAATTTTGATTAACACAAAGAAACTCTAATAATAGCATACTGGAACAACCTTAGTCCTTTCTTAAACTATGCATCACTAGCCTGGGAACCCGTATTATCACAGACCAATACTCAAAAACTTGAAGCTGTACAAAACAAACTCTCAGAATAATAACAGGCTGCTTACCTTCCACATCTATTCACCACTTACTAACCGAAACAAACATCCTTCCTGTAAAAGCCCATCTAGACATGACTTTCTGCCCACTTTACAGTTTATCACTTTTACCAGACCAACTTCTACATCAAACAATACAATACAGCCCCTACACCAAAAAGGAAAAAAATCGCACCAGCTACATACTATTCTGACATATGCAACACCCACACACGCACGAAAACAGACAATCCCATTATCACATTTATACCCAAAGAACAATCTCCGCATACCTAATAACACCATACCCCAAGGACGTCCACCCGAAATATACCCCACAGAAAAACTTCGGATCGTCAAACTAGAGTCATACTGCCCCGTCTTCGCTCTAGCCCCCACCATCCCTCACTTTAGGAATGCAAATTTAAAATTGAAAATGCATAATCCCCTATTGTCAAAAATGTCTTTCCTTGACAAATGATCAAATGTTTACACAAAACATGTTTTACTAATCTGCTCGGACGTGACGGACACGAGACGTCATTTTGATACAAACCTTCTTACGGATCTCTGGACTCGGTCTGCTACTGTGGATCAATATCTCGAGATCGCTCGCTTCTCGTAGGAAAGGAGCGGGGGGCTACTAAGAATATATATATATATATATATATATATATATATATATATATATATATATATATATATATATATATATATATATATATATATATATATATATATATATATATATATATAGTATATATATTTATATATATATATATATATATATATATATATATATATATATATATATATATAGTAGTAAATATATATATATATATATATATATATACCGTATATATATATATATATATATATAAATATATATATATATATATATATATATATATATATATATATATATATATATATATATATTCTCTTACACAAAGATAAACATATATATATATATATATATTATATATATATATATATATATATATTATTATTATTATTATTATTATATATATATATATATATATATATATATATATATATATATATATATATATATTATATCTCTGTCCGTTAATTATAAAATAGGTTACTTTCCTCTGTTGCATATATATATTATATATACATATATATATATATATATATATATTATTAGTATATATATGATATATATATATATATATATATATATATATATTTATATATATATATATATATATATATATATATATATATATATATATATGTATATATATATATATATATATATATATATATATATATATATATATATATACTATATATATATATATATATATATATATATATATATATATATATATATATATATATATATATATATATAAATATATAAATATTTCTATAAATATATTATATATATATACATATATATATATATATATATATATATATATATATAATATAATGTCTTGCATGTAGTTGCTTACGGTCATGGAGCAATTGAGCATATATATATATATATATATATATATATATATATATATATATTATTATTATATATATATATATATATATATATATATATATATATATATATATATATATATATATAACTCTTTATAAAAATATATATATATATATATATATATATATATATATATATATATATATATATATATATATATATATTTTATTTTTATATATATATATATATATATATATATATATATATATATATATATATATATATATATATATATATATATATATATATATATATATATATATATATATATATACATACGTATATAATATTGACACTTCCCTCATAAGATAGTTTCCAGGTATAACCTTTTTTAAAACTGTTGTTCACTTAATTATTTTTGATTCATGGAAATATTAGTCAAATTTGAATATTTATTCCAAATTTATTTAAAATTATAGCATAAAATTATTAAAATCATATATTTGCTTGATTTATTACTTTCCTTCGTTTTCTTTCAATGTGCCAACAATAAAAAAAAAATTCACACTTAGTGACGTCACGTAAGGACTCTAAAAAGGTAAAATAGCTCCAAAGCTTCCCTTCGAGATTTGATTTAACATACGAAATGTGTTTTTATTTTTCTAAAGTAAATTTGAAATTTTTAAAGTAAAATATTTTTAAAGAATTTTATTGTTTTTAATAAGTTTCGTATATTAAGCGCGGAAAAAAATGTGCTTTTGGAATAGGAAAAAGCTAATCCTTGATGATTTATTGTTAAAAAAAACAAAACATAAAAGTAATTTAGCGGGAAAAGGATGCTTTTAAGAATTTTGTCATTTACTTATGATATGAGTCAGATTACATTTTCTCTCTCTCTCTCTCTCTCTCTCTCTCTCTCTCTCTCTCTCTCTCTCTCTCTCTCTCTCTCTCTCTCTCTCTCTCTCTCTCTCTCTCTCTCTCTCTCTCTCTCTCTCTCTCTCTCTCTCTCTCTCTCTCTCTCTCTCTCTCTCTCTCTCTCTCTCTCTCTCTCTCTCTCTCTCTCTCTCTCTCTCTCTCTCTCTCTCTCTCTCTCTCCCAAATCGCAACTGATCTTCGAATAGTAAACAATACATTGTTTTCAATACTATTTATGTGATTAACAATCAAATAAAATTTATAAAATAGAATGATTAATTGTAATAATATTATGAAATTTGCAAAAATAGATGGTTTCTAAAATGTCAACTCGTGCTGAGCACGAGTAGCACGAGTGCAGGAGTCGCCTATGATATATATATATATATATATATATATATATATATATATATATATATATATATATATATATATATATATATCTATATATATATATATATATATATATATATATATATATATATATATATATATATATATAATCTATTAATGGGTTATTGTAAAAATGACCATGGTCTGTGTTTGGATGACACAATCGTACAATAACAGCACCTCTTCATTTTCCTCTATTTCAGAGAAATTATGTTTCCAATTACTTGTCACTTCTAGTCTGATATTAAATTTCTGGTATAATTTGAAATATATTAACTTGCAAATGGTGTTATGTCTTTCTGTACACAGAGGGCGATTTAGTAGAGTTTGATACTCTGCTGCGATATGAGAAAACAGATTTGGTGTTCTGCTTACATACTCTACATCTGTCACTGATATTTCTCTTTCAATGTGTTTCCTGTGCCATCTTGTTCTAAATGTACTCTTGAACTGCTATTATAATTCATTTTCTGCTTGAAAAAAGTCTTTACTAAATATTTCTACCAATTTATCGCCATCAATATACACTTCACCCAACAACTCTTTATATAGCTTTGCCATTGTTTGATTCTTCCATTGGTTTATATGTTCCGTTTTCTTTCCTACCCATATCTGTTTTTTAGATATTTCATTCCCATTTTCGTTTTTTCCTCCCATCCCTGGACCTGATCTGTTGTTACATTGTGCGACCACATGTAGTCTCCCTTCTTCTTTATGATAGAGGTTATCTCTGTTTTGCTTCTTTCATTCAGATGCACCCACTGTATGAATTTCTTTGTTATACTTTCAAAGTATTCACCTATGTCTATAATTTCTCTCATGTACACTTTGATCCAGCTCCACCATTCCTATTTCTCATCCTTTACGTTTTGTGTACATTCGGGACACTATTTGTCCCCTGTACACCATTGTATGCGCATTCAGCACTTTTCTATTCGAAATATTGAGTTGATCCAGATCTTCCTGATACTAATCTATGATCCTACCTACCGCAAACGTTTTCATGGCTTCAATTTTGTTTTAGGCTCTCAACCCAGATTTTAATATTAATTTTGCTCTTTTTAAGAATTCTTTGTTCAATCTCTTTCATTTTTTATATGTTCGACTTTTTCGGACTCTCATATGCCTAGATATCTTTGTGTTTTCCTTTTTTCTGGTAGTTTGGTACAGATAGATGTTCTCACTCTCAACTCCTCTCTGCCTTTCTTAAGTGTAAGAAAGGAACACTTATCCAATACAAACTCGATATTTATATAATCCGAAATATTTTTTACGATCTCTATCTTTCTGATAGTTTCCTTCCAATTCGGTATATACAACTTTAGGTCATCCATGTAGAATTACAAATAAGAGATGAATTTCAGCTTCTTTTCACTTAATTATTCTTTTCACTTAATTATAAGATTTCTTGAGGGGTTAATGGAAGTACAAATAATAATGGTGACAGAGAATCTCCTTGGAAAATGCCTCACTCTATTCTTATATTTTCTATTTCTATACATCCTTTCTCATGATTTTAGTCTCAAGTTGATTTTCCCCTTTTCCATTCCTTTGTTTACAAAATTTACAACAGTGTCATATATTTCTTATATTTTTAAGGGTTAATTTATCCTCCTATGGGGAGCACTGTCATAAACCCTATGACATAATCAATTCAAACCATACTGAGATGTTGTTTGTTTTGCCTACTATTTTCCAGTATTATTTTGTTAATTAACAATTGACCTTTAGTACCACATGCATTTCTAATGAAACCTTTTTGCTCTTTATTTATTAAGTAGTTGGTTTGTGTTTGATCACAAATTCCATTTGAAAGTATCCCAGTTAACGTTTTGTATATAGTAGGTAGGCACGTTATCGGTCTATATTTTGATGGATATTTTTATATCATTTGATTTTGGAATTAAGGTGGTATCACCAGTTGTTAGCCTAATTTGGTCAACAAGCATTTCGCAAGTGATTCCATAAAGGTTGTAACTTTCTTTACTTATATGTTTTGGACTTTGTCTTGGGACATTCCAACTGCCAAAGTTTTTTAAGACTTGCCTCACTTCCTTTAGAACTATTATGGAATCCTCATTCTATTTATGTTGTGCTGCTAATCTCATTTCTAATCTGCTTGATTATTGTGTTCTTTATCATCATTAATGTTTTTCTAGAATCCTTTTTTAGTTGATCTTTCACTATGATGTTATCTCTTAGCTCTCTATATATAATCTTCATGGATCTTGATTAAACATTCCGTTTTGAGTTTTTTTTCTTTTTCAGTCCTTTCATATCTTCTTAATTCCTCACTCTTAGCCACCAGATTTAATTTTCTTCTCGCAAATGGCATGTATTATTTTGCTGCCTTGATTTACTTTTTCTCTTTTAATCATTTTTCCTACCTGTTTCTTAGTAATTTCCGATCTTATCTCGTTTCTTTGGTAGGCTATTTATATAGAGATTTCTCCTCTTATTTTAATCCCTCTATATCTCTAATAAGAATTTCCAAGATGGGTTTCCAATCTTCCCTTTCATTTTTCTCTTTAATTACTCCAGTATCCATAATGTATTGCTATGGCTCTTCCCTTTGCATAATAAAGTCTATATAACTCCGTGACATCACAATCAAGAGATAATATTCTGGCTAGTGCTATATTATCTACCCCTATAGGTTTGTTCTATTTGTACCAATTGTAGATCCTTTTTATTTTAAGTCTCTTATTAAAACCAATCAATAATCTTCATATATATATATATATATATATATATATATTCTATTAATATATATATATAGAATATAGATATATATATATAATATATATAATATATATATTATAATATATATATTATATATATGGCTTATAAAATGAACATTTTTTGTAACATTTCTTCTATTTGTCTTCCTGCACATATTGCTTCTTCATTTCTATCCTGATTCTTATTATCTTCTTCTTCATAGTTATCTATATTTGAATGTATTGGATCTTCGCTTACATTTACTAGACTTTCACTGTTTGAAATGTCTCTCAGTTCACCTGTTGGTTCTTAGTACAGGTTCTCTTCTATCGTTCTCCCTCTTCCTCCTGGTTCCCTCTTTGGGTCTTTTTCCATAGACTTGTGGCTGTTAATCTTGAGGAGCGTCACTTCATCCTGATTTTCCACTTTTTTTGTTTCTCATTTATTCTTTCTTCCCATTTTTTTCTTTTTTTTTGTTGTAATTCCCATCTGTTTGTTCTTTTTCTCATTTATTACCTTTTTAAGATATCATGATTCTTTAGTCATCTGTTTCATTTTATCAATTAATTCGGTTAAGTTGCAGTTCATTCTCTACTATATTTATAGCCTTATCTTTAATTCGTCTTAAATCATTATATACAGTATAAATATATATATATATAATTATTTTAAAAAAAAATTATATATATAATATATATATATATATATATATATTATAATAAATAATATTATATATAAATATATATATATATATATATACAGTGATAAACACCACCGCTCACGGGCACGGGCCCTAATCAGGAGGGGGTGTACTCATTTAACGTCCCGAGCAGGACGGAGCCAAGCCTAAGGAGAGAATAGCTTCACATTCTCCCACCCGACCAGTGGCGAACCTGGGACCCCGCTTTGTTTGCCG
>JABUQX010115766.1:0-20000 GCA_015478945.1 Trachelipus rathkii | reverse complement strand
AAAGAAATTCGAGAAATATCAGATGGCTTTGATCCATGGGTGCCCTAATACGGTGAGCTAATTGTTGTTGAAAAGGACGTCTATCAAAATGAGGGGAGTAATGAAGGGTGAAGTCGTCGGCATAAGAGTGGATATGTGATGAAACAATAGAGAGAGGTCTTTTATGAAAAGTAGAAAGAGTTAGGGATAAAACAGAACCATGAGTAACACCACTATTTATAGATTAAAGGAAGAGTGGTGGCATTCACCAAAATACTGAAGGAAAGAGGACCAAGAAACAGAAAAACTATAAAGAAGATCGCCAGTAGGGCGCTTCTTACGAAAGCCGTACTTGCGAGCAGAGAAAAGATTAGAAGAATTGAGATGTTTTCAAATCTTCCTGCTAGGATAGATTCGAAAACTATAGAATGAACAGAAGTTAGAGAGATTTGGCGATAGTTGGAGGGTTGAGATTGGTTCCCCTTTTTCATACAGGGGCACCTTTCCAGCAAGAAAAAAAGATCAAAGTAAAAAGACAGAGATGGAATAACTTAACAAGGCAGAGTGCAAGCTTGAAAGCACAAGTTTTGAGAACTATAGGAGGAATACCATCAGAACCGTACGCTTTCTTAGTGTTAAGTTCTGAAAAAGCAAGAATAACACCTTATGAAAAAATTACAATATTAGCATAAATATGTTGGAGGGAGGTGGAAAAGAAGGAATAGCACTGGAATCGTCTAAGGTTGAATTATAAGCAAAGGTTTGAGCAAAGAGTTCAGCTTTAGTGGAAGGTTAAACGGCAGATATGCCGACGGAAAATACTGAAAAGGGGCAAGAAAAGTTAACATTTTTTTGAATAATATCAGAAAGGACGTGAGGAAGAGGAGCCAGTAAGATTATTGGATTTTCTACTGAGAATTTAATTTTTTAGTGTCATGGAGAATAGATTTTGGACGATTATGGGATGAAATATAAGTTGCAAGGGTTTCTGGAATTTGAAGATGACAGTGATTCCTAAAGGCAACGTCAATGTGGCTAATAGCACGAGAACAAGCAGAGTTAACCCAATTTATCTAAGTTTAGTTGAAGGTAAAAATCATAGGGTGCAAGCCTTCATGCCAAAGAGAATTAGCTCCCGCTTTGCACACTCCGAGGGACCCTTTCCACGGAAGCTGTAGTAATTCCATTGGAAATCAAAAAAGTACGACCGCAAGTCCGACCTGTAAGCAGCACTGAAGTGCCAAAAACGTTCTCTCGCCGTAGGCATGGATTTTTCCTGCTGAAGACTTGAAGAGATAGAACAGAAAACAGAAATATGAGAGTGACCGGAGGAACCCAGAGGAAGAAAGAATTTAACAGAATAAGGATAAGCATTAGACATTAGGAAAAGGTCTAGAATGTTAGGTTCATCTCAAAGATGATCAGAGATAAGAGTAGGGAGCTGCACTAACTGCTAGAGGTAATTCTGGATAGAAAAGTCGTAGCAAGTTCATCAACTTTATCTTGAGAATTAGAGGAAAGCAATTGGCCGTGGTGAACATTGAAATAAACCAAGAATGATGATTTCAGAGAAATGTGAAGAAGAGAGAATGTGTTCCAATTTATTATGACAGGTTAGCTTGAGCAACTAGGTAGAATATTCGGAAACTCCAAACCAAAGACACGGAACAAACATCATTGAACATATTGACACAACTGCCTTTGGCTGAAAATTGAGGGAAGAAATAGTTGGAGTCAACATAGTAGAGATTGAAGTCAGATAGCTCAAAAACCTATATTTCCTTTAGGAATAAGATATGAGATTTAGAGGAGGAGAGGTGATGTTCAACAAAATTAAAATTAGATTTAAAACCGAGAAGGTTGCAGAAATTTATGAAGAAGAAGATCTTACACCAAAACAGGCCGGTAATTCCGTGACAGAACCAACTCCATCACCGGAGGCCGTCAATCGCCTTTAATGGTAATGAGGGTAGGGTTAGATAAGGGGTTATTTTCGGAAGCCACACCTATAGGTTTCTCCGAGATTAATCGCGTGGCTGCTATTTTATACCATTTTTTATTTTCTTTTTAAGAGGCAAGTGTTGTTCGTAATTGTATTTTATACTGTGTGATAAGGGAGAGCTTACTCCAATGTTTGAAGAATATGGATATGAGTACAAAAGGGAATAACCATTGAGTACTGGAATGCCATGAGACGTACTCTAAGGCTCTATATATGTCCAATGGTGGGTAATCTCATCGCTTCAGAAGCGCTACTTCCCTCTCATATATATATATATATATATATATATATATATATATAATATATATATTAATAATATTATATATATATATATATATATATATATATATATAATATATATAGATATATATATATATATATATATATATATAAACAAAAAAAAATAATAAATATATATATATATATATTATATAGTATATATATTATATATAATATATATATATATATATATATATATATATATATATTATATATATATTATATTTGTGTATATATATATATATATATATTATATATAAATATATATATAATATATATATATATAGATATATATATATATATATATATATTATATATATATATATATACATATATATATATATATGATATAATAGAAGCTATATTATATATATATATATATATATATATATATATAGTATTCAAACATGAAAATATCAAAAAATTGTGTATATTTAAAATAAATATCTTTTTCATATGTAATGATATGTAATATAAAAGTACCGATCTTTATATTTATTTATTCTATTCTCTCATTACTATGTTAATTTATTTGTGTTCTTATAAAGGCTAATTAGCAAACAATTTCAGTCTCATAAAATAATTGCAAAGAAATTTTATTTATTTATTTATTTATTTTTTTAGTAAGAGGGTTAAAAAAATTGTGATAACTTTTTTACTTTCATTTTTGTTTAAAATATAAATCATTTTGTTAACAATGGAGTTATCTCTTTCCTTTCCGGTACTCCTCCCTCTCTTCAGCTGCAACTTTTCCAGTTTGGTCATGATGAGAGAACAACACACCCTTCAATAAAATTGAGGAAAAATTTTATTAGATTTGTTTGATCCTTGTGCTTTCTTTATAGAAAATTTTTAAAAATATTTTAAATATTTATAAGTACCCAAAAGACTTAAAATCTTAATTATCACAATTTTTCATCAAAGCATTGGAACTCATAACCATTAAAATTAATTTTGAGAATAGCAATATGTCTGTTTTTAATTTTTATTCCAAGATTCATTGTGTAAATACATGCCTTGAAAAATGGTACTGTAGTTTATTACATTCTGTGGACAAGGTTGGAAACAAACTGACCTAAGAATGCTTATTTCTTATTTCTGGTTGCCTTTAATTCTGCTTTTCTCTTCCGATTCTTCCATCAAAATCCCCCCTGATCCAGATCCTTTTTCTCTACCAACATCTGGTTGTCATCTCTTAAGCCTAACCTATCCCTTTCTCTACTAACTTCTGGTGGTCGTGTCTTTAGCCTAATAGCCTAGATATTTTGTGGAGAAAGAGAAATCTGCCTTTGTTGAAGGTTGGAGAAAAAAATAAATTTGAATGTTACAAATTGAGTAATGTAAAGAATCTCTCTCTCTCTCTTTTTTTTTTATCGAATAATGGGAAAATACATTTATTAAATTTTTCAATTCAGGTGTCATTCAACCACTTTTTTACTTTGAAACCCATATAAAAATCAATGAAGCAAAAAAAAAAAAACTGGAAATATGAATCAGTTTTGGTTATATAAAGGACCTACATTTGCATAGGCCTTTTTTTTTTCTCTTAATTATTTCCACAAAATTAAGAACCTTTCAATAAATATTATTATAAACATTTTAATTGTTTTATCAATCAGGAAAAGTTTTGTCGCATTTTAACAAAGTAAATTTTGAATTGATTATTATGGATATTAAGAGTGAAATGGAAATTAAGGATGAATTCTTAGAAAGTTCAGAAGATTTCAGAAACAATGGTCAAAGCTTTGAACAAAAATCATGGTTGGATGAAGTTCCGTAAGAAATAAATTTTTTATGGTTTCATTATTATTAATATTATATATTTAGTAAGTATAGTAGTAGTTTCATCTTTATATTGTTATTATTATTATTATTATTATTAGTAGTAGTAGTTATTATCTTTATATTATTATTATTATTATTATTATTATTATTATTATTATTATTATTATTATTATTTACAAAATTATCTTTTCCACAGAAAGAAATAATTTACTCACTGATACATGTCAAAGATGAAATTGAAATAAAAGATGATGCCATTTTGATTTTTGAGGAAGAATTATTTGAGAGACTGATCAACATATTGAACAAATTTCTCAGTTAGAAGAAAGTCTGGTAAGAATAGAGAATTAAAATGTTTTATTTGTGTTTCTTATAAATTTGAACAAGTTTCTTGTATTAAATGTTTTTTTCATAAATTATTATTTTATCACTAGTGTGATAAAATTTTCTGTGACTTTTGATTCCAAATTACAAGGGTCACAATTTTGGGAGGTTACTTAACCGTTTCTTTGAAATCCTATAACTTCCTTCTGTTTCAAGATAAGACCCTTTTGAAATCAGCAATGAGAGAGAATTCGAGAGATTCTGAAATCAATTTTTTACAACCGTTTTTTGGGAAAAGTTTATTTGTTAATCTTATTTTTATCCACGAAGGCATACTTCCTCATAGTTCAAACCTCTTATTGCATCAAATACCTTTCCTGTTAGTATAACCTATAGTTCAAAGCCATGGAGTTACGTCTTTCATCTTTCTAATAACATCTACAATTTCTGATCTATTTTTATATTCATAAAATTTTTTATTCTTTTCCTTACCAGTTTATGACATTAATTCCTTTCTGAATTCATTGTTGCTCTTTGAACCATGGAAAAAACAACCTTGCATGTTTACTTATAGCTAACAAACAAAAAATGTACATAAAGTTAAGTATTTATCATCATCTACCTAGTTTCCAAAGATTGAGGGTGAGGTGTGCAATATATACCGGAAAAAAAAGTTGTAGAAGAACATGACGTAAGTTGAAATGAAACCACCCTACCATACCCTTAGGTGAGAGCTCTTCGCAGTAAAAAATAAAATAAAAGAAACCTAGGGCTTCATGAGACTGGGACGTTCTCTCATGTGGTATATCATCAGTGTAGTGTTCATCCTTTGAACAGTAGGCCCACAACCATACCACCTCACAAAACTCCGCCATTCACCACTATTATGCATCTTTCTTTTCGCCTCTACCACATTCGCAATTCTTTACGGTCTCAATCATTTTTTTCTTTGGTTCCCAGCTGGTTGATTTCCAGCGCATCCACCACTATACATTCGCTTAAACAACCGACTATCATCCAACCTTTCCATATGTCCAAACCATCTTAATAAAGACTCGTTTATTCTCTTACTTACACCCTTCTTCACACTACATAATCACTACCACTTTCATTTCTCATTTTATAAATTCTTCTCACACCTAACAGACCCCTAAGATTGTCCATCTGAACAGATTTCACCATAGATCTATTAGACCGTTAACAACCATTACCCCATGTAAACCTTAGCACCACTCGAGACTTAGTCCCTTTTTATTCACCAAGGATCTAATTGCACCAGCCACCTTATTCCATTCACAACTTTCCTACACACTGCATCATCCATTCCCTTTTCATCCAACATATATCCTAAATATTTTAACTCGGATACTTGTTCCAATTGCTCACCATCACATGACTTCACACAGCGGACTCTCTCACTCACTACCATCACCTTACTCTAATCTTCGTTTACTTTCTAACCACTCCTTTTTACACACCCTGTCAGATCCCTCTAACTTATCCTCTCCAAATCTCTCAGATTCCCCTCACAAAAACCAAAATCATTAGCGTACAATAAGCAGAGAAACCTCCACTCTCTTCCATTCTCGGTCAGTCTAACACCTTTCACCCCCCCCCCAAAACCCCCCTTTTAAAAAAAATTTTCTCTCTTCTTTTTTACAGTTAAATAGGCCAAGGAATACATAACACATTCCCTGCCTCACTTCACTATTAAAATAAAAACCATATTTTCAACTCCATATTCTTACACACGCTTACTATCGCATACATATATATTTTAGAGATCCCCATTTTCAAAAGCCTAGCGCTAACACCATATATCATTGACACCTTGCCACAGAGCTTCCCTTTTAATGCCTGTCATAACGCAGTTGAATGTTCATAAAACCTAATATAATTTACTCTTATTTTCTCACTCATTGGTTTCAATGTGAAAATTTGATCAACACATCCTCTACCACTTCTAAATGCACCTTGTTCTTCGCCAGTCCCTCAGTCACTCGACTCAATCTTTCAACCAAAATACCAGCATATATTCAATAAACTAATTCTCATATAGTTCCTGCAGTTCCCCTTGCCCTTAAATAAGGGTACTATTACTGCTCTCCTCCAATCCTTCGGAACTATACCCTTCATAAATGCTTTGTTATACAACTTCCATATCCAGTCAATTACCATTTCGCCTCCATTCTTGACCATTTCTACGGTAATTCCATCTATACCTGCAGATTTCTTCAACTTTCTTACTCTACCTATTACCTCCTCGCTACTAATTACCTCATCCTCAAAATCCCTATTTCTTCTTACACCATTAAACCCACACACATTCATTATCACCTTTTCATTACTGCTAATATTAGGCAGATTTTGGAGGTGCTCCCTCCACACTCCTCACATCCAATTCATCAGTCACGAAAGTACCATCCTATTCATTATTCTCTGAAGATTCGCTTTACTCTCCTTAAAATTCATATTTCCTTCCAGAAGAGCTTCCTATTCTTTTGTAATTCCTCATTCATCCTCGTTTCATACTGTTCATTTATCTCTATTCTTTTTTCTCCTATGTATGCAACTTTTATTCTTCCTCTTTTCCTCCTGATATGTTTCCATACACCTTTCTTTCGAGACCTCGTTATTGGTTTTAGTACATTCAACCATGCCCTTTTTTTTTACTTTTAACCCTTTACATCACTTCTTCAGTCCACCACTCACTATTTTTATTTTTACGTCCTACTTTAGCTCATCCACATACTACTTTTGCACTATCAACAAAGGCTTCCTTTATTTGCGTTCAGATTTGTTCAGTTTCACCTTGTTCACATTCAACTTATTTATTTTTAAGTGCTCTCACATACTTTTCCTTATAACTTTGTTCCCTTAACTTCTTACTCTTAATGATTGTTTCTATTAAGTTGTGTCTGGGTACTGTCAAAAGCTTTGTTTATATCTATTGCTATTAGTATTGTTTTGTGGTAGGGTTTTTTGTTTAGGTCGTTGATGATGGGTTGGATAATGTTTGTGAGGGCTGTAGTGGTTGAGTGGTGTTGTTTTTATCCGTGTTGGAATGGTATGTTGGGTATGTTTGGATTTATTATATTTAGGATAAGTCTTTCGAGTAGTTTGCTGAGTGTGGATAATAGTGACATTGGGTGGTATGAGGCTGGGTCATTGGGGTCTTTTCCTTGTTTTAGTTTGGGTATAATGATTGCTTTTTTCCATTTTTGTGGGATGTGATTTAGTTGTAAGGACTTGTTGAAGATGAGTGTGAGATACTATATTGTTTTATGTGATAGGTGTTTTAGGTGTATGTTGGATATGTTGTCTGGGCCTGTTGCTGGTGAGTTTAAGGTTTTTGATTGCTTGCGTAGTGTCTGCTGAAATTATTGGGTGTGTGTTATGTTGTATGTTTTTGATTTTTTTTATCATTTTGATAGTTTACCTGTTTTGCTGTAGAGTAGGTTTGTTACTTTGTTTGGCGAAGTGTTTGGCTAATTTGTTGTCATGTTGTTTGGGTGTTAGAGGTTGTTTGTTATTGAGGTTGATTAAGGATTCATGTGTTTGTGGTTTTTGTTTATTGCGTTATGTAGTGTTTTTATTGTTTTCCACAATCTGTTGCTGTTTGTGTTATTGATGTTTTTTGTTATGTGTTTTTGAAAGTTTGTTGTGCTGTGGGTTTTAGTGAGTTCGGTGATTTGAGTGTTAAGGTTGGATATTTGTGTGTTATTTTGGATGTTGTTTAAGAGTGTTTTATTGAGTTGGTTACTTTGTTTGATTAGTGTTTCTATTTCAGGGTTTAATGTTGAGTTGTGTTCTTTTATGTATCCCTTAGGTATATGTTTATTGGCAGCTTTTGTTATTTTGTGGGTGATATGGTTTATGGCTTTGTTTAGCGTGTTTTTTTCCATTAATTTGTGATGTTTTGAGGTGATTGTCCATGCATTGTCTGTAGTTTGCCCAGTCTGCTTTTTTGTAATTGATGTATGTTTTTGTAGGTCTTATGTTTTTTGCTTTTGTATTTAAATGAGATGATTATTGGGAGAGGATCTGAGTTTAGTTCTGGTAATGTTGACCATGTCAAGTATGGATGGATGTTTGGTGAGCAGAAGGTGATATCTGGTAAGGTAAGGGACTGGTTGTTTTGGAGAGGTAGTCTAGGATGTGATTCTTTGTGGTTTAGTATTTTTAGTGTTTCAAGATGAGATAGGAGTTTTGTGCCTCTGTTGTCATGATGTGTTTGGTGTTTGTACCATGTTTCGTGTTGTGCATTAAAGTCTCCCGCTAGTATTAGGTTGGGGAGTTGTGTCACAGGGGATAGGTTAGGGTCTAGATTGTTTTGACAGTATGGAGAAGTTTGTTGCCGAATGTATGTGTTTATGATGTTGTAGGATTTGTTACTTAATTTGATTGTGACTGATTGTGTTTTTGTTGTTTATTAGTATTGCAGTTTGTGTAGAGGTGTTTGAATGTTATGGATTTGTGTATCAGGGTAAGTAGGCTGTGTTGAAGGGTCTGTTACCTTGTATATTGAGTCATATTTGTAGAAAGTAGGTTTTGCGATGTTTGTGGGGAGGTGCGCTTCTTGAATTATTGCTATGTGAATGTTGTGAGCGTTCAAGAAATGTTCTAGTTCTCTGCATTTGTTATTGAGGCCATTGATGTTAAGTTGCAGTATGTTTATTGTATCGGTAGTGGGGGTTATTATGCTGGGTGGAGTGCAGATTTGACATTTCTAATTATGTCCCGGATTTGGTAGTGTCAAATGGGGAGCAGGCTAGGTGTATCCAGCAACGGCGTCTGATGATTTTCCTGCATATTGGGCATGTCCAGACCTGATGAAGGCCTGGATTCGGTTCAATGTCTCCGGCTAGTATCAGTAGGGAGGGGAGTGCCGGTCCTTCCCCTTCCTTTTGAGAAAAACCTTGGTGTGGTTGGAGAGTTGCGTTTTGATGGAATTGGCATCTTTGAGGTTTGACTGTTGTCGCTGGGCCTAGGGAGCGACGTCCCGGACAGTGGGGAAAGCAAGCTTGTCCCAGTGAACCTGCTTCTTCCGGAGAGTAGGCAGGTGGAGGAGGTGAAGAGTTCTTGAACCCATCGAACCATTATTGTCTCGATAGGCCCATGTGGCTTCTTACTGTCTCTATATTCTATTCTTAATGCAGATCGATAGGATTGTGATTTCACGGACGTACACGTGGCTCTTCCTGAAATATATATATATATATATATATATATATATATATTCTTATATAAATATATATATATATATATAATATATATATATATATTTTTATAATATATATATATATATATAATATATATATATATATATATATATATATATATATATATATATATATATATATATATATATATATATATTCCTACAAGTTCTTATATAAAAATATATATTTGTTAAGTATTTTAATAGATATATCTAATACCTAACCACTTCACTACAAGTCCAAGCAATCTCTATTGCTTGAACTCTCCCACTTATCTTTATTGATTTCTTTCCTTTGATTCCATCGACGAAGCATCAACACCTTCGACTGAAATTGAAGAGAACACAAGATCAATTTAATCAGTAATATTTGTGTTTTATGATCTGTTTGTGATTCGGAGAGAGTTCTCCCGTCTAAGAAGAGTGTGGATATGAGCGCAATAGGGCCAAACCATCTATTTATTATCATGTACCTTAAATCATTTACTGATTGATTATGTGCCAATAAATAAAATTTTACTTTCTTGTTGTGACCTGCTTCTCAATTATTATTATTATTATTTATTATGTATTATTATTATTATTAATTAATTATTATTTATTATTATTATTGTTATTAATTATTGTTATTATTATTTTTGTATTTTTAAAAAGAGATATTAAATTATTATTATTATTATATTATTATTATTAATTGGTGGGAATAGATTCATTAACTTCAGTTGAGATTTAGATTTGTAAATTTTATTTATTAAAAGGTATTATTGCAAAAATTAAAATTGAAGATTATTATGAAGAAATATTAAACTACAGAACATTTTCCTTTTTTATTATTTTGGAGACTCACATTAGTTGATGTGACATGGAGAGAAAGTCCGACAAGACTCAAATAAAAAAGCCCTTAAAAAACGAACCTCAATCGTCAAGAAGAAGAACCAACAGATTAAAAACAAAGATTTGAAAATTATGAAAAAACGATGAGTTGGAACTCATTCTGAGTCACGGGGTAAGAGCTTAAAAGTGAAACATTTCAGTTTGAATGTTAAAGCAAATCAAATATTTAAAAGTGGATGGTGATACCGGTGGTGGTGGGCGCTTTGGGAATTGTAAAATCTAGCCTGATCTCCCACGTAGGAAGACTCCCGATTAGAGTAACAGAACCAGAAATATGTTTGGAGGTGATAAAGAAGAACCTGGGTATCATTAGGTTGGTGTTGGGTATATAGAGAAGGAAATATTTATGTGCCAGTCTTTGACTCAAGGTTTGAGGACGGTTGGTACTTCTTACAGCCCTTTAAAGAAGGAGGAAAAAATTATTAAATGTACTTATTTTCGTTCATTTTTCCATTTGCACAATGGCTCGCTTGCCTAGTCCGAATTCCATTTCTATAACATAAGAATTTTTTTGACTACTCTTAACTTGCCTTTTAGTTTCTTCTTTGTTTGGTGAGTTTAGTTTCAGATCGTCCTTATAGAACAGGTTTAGGTTTAGTTTTTCATTCCTTGGGTTTATTGTGTATCCGTTGGTATGGTTGTTGGTGAGGGGATTCAGTGCTGGTACAAACAATGGGGAGGTTATCGAATCACCATGGAATTATCTCCTTTTAATTTTAGTTTCATTACTTCTTTTTGTCTTTGTATTGACTTTACGAATCCTCATAATCTCTTCTAGCCACGATTCACGATTAGTGTTTCAAGAAAAAAAAAATTATTTTTATTTTCTTTGTTTTTAATTTTTTTTTTTTTTTTTTTTTTTTTTTTTATTTAATATTTTCTACTCAGTTTATTTTCATTTTTTATCAGATTTAGAATAGCGTGCCAGATCTGTCTTTGGTGTAGGATTCATCATGATCCAAATGTAAATTTTTATTTTCTGATAATTTTTTGTCGAAAGATGGAAATGAGGATAAATTTTTCAAGTGAACCTATTTCAAATTTTATTTAAGATTTGGAAATGATTTGGCGAGTTTTTCTTATTGATGTTCTTCCATCAAATTCCACCACAAATAAAATTCTAAAAAATAAAAATAAAATAAAATAAATAATATAAAAAAATTTTTCCAATTTAAGAAAAAATATTTGTTGTATCTCTGCTATGAGTGAGGGACACTATCTGTCCAGTTTGTTTTCCACCACCGTCTTTTTTATTGTTAACTGTTCCTTTGTTACCTACGACCCCTAACTGAACCCTTTTCGCTCATCATTCATTATCTTATTGCTTGTTACGTGGTCCTGCATCCTTGATCTTAGAGCTCCATTTAGTGTTTAATACATTGTCGAATGGAAGATTACTGGTCTATACATACAGGGGTCATTTGTCTTCTCCAATTTTGGTAATAAGGTTGTTTCTACACAGTGAACCATTCTGGGACCTCTTCAGTACCCTCCATTATTCTATTATCTTAGTGACGTAGTGCGCACAGATTTATAGGAGGTCTACAGGGGAGCCGTATAATGCACAAAGGTTGATTTCACTAACATAAACAGATCACAAGGGCGTGCGACAAGGGGACGCACTGTGTCTAATGCAAAGCATGAACCATTCTGGGTACCTCTCAGTACCCTCGCGTACATGATTCTATTAAAACTGTCAATATAGGTGGACCTGTGAGAACAGTAATTTATTTAAACTAGGGATGGGATGTGACATTGCCAATACCGGAAATTGTCTCTAAAGTCAAAAGGATTAACTCTGATATTGAATGTTACACTGCAAAGACTTGTTCGAAATATTGCGCCATCTATTTACCCTGTATTCTCTAATTCTCTTTACCTTTCTCACTCAACAAATGTACTTCTCTAACTAGATTATTTAAGTGATATGATACCTAACAACACACTAACAGTAGTTATCCTATGCGAACTATCTAGATCTTATTCAAAGAGAAAAAATCTGTGGTGTACGAACAACAATCAGGTAAGGCTTAAGTAGATGCACCAATATGGATAGAACTCTTAAAATATATCTCATGTATATATATAAAAACTCTTTAAGTAGCTTTAGCGTTCAGGCCCAAGATTACCCTAATACTTTAGGTGTCAGAATGCGAAGATAGTAAGGAGAGAACTACGGTTGGATCATTATAGAGGTCGCGAGTGTATCTTTAGATAGAATGTGGAAATTAACGAGCTCTGGTATAGTGTCCTGTTATTTTCCGCATCAGATAACTACACCCTATGCTGAGAGTGGCTCGACTTGTCACAATTATCCCAGTGGTGAGTGAGAGAAGCCAAATAGCGGTATGTCAATATACATTTTCATAGATAGCTCTCCAGAACCTTTCACATTACTTCTTACGGTTAAATTAGTAGCGCAGAGGGAACATCCAAAAGGTTAGAATTAGAAACTTTACACATATCTTACCCAAATATAGTAAATTTATATATAGGAGCGCCAGTAGCATTCTCGGAAATGTTGTTCATATTACTTAGTACTCTATCCTTGAAAATTAGTCGCGAGCGCGTCGGCGTACATAGCATGTGGAGAGAGAGCCAAGCGGTAGAAGAGTATAGAAATATTATTTTAGCGCCTCGAGTACAGAGTCAACAACGTATAAAATGTATAGAATATAAGTAACTTTCACTACATTTCTATATTATCAACAATATAGTAGCATGAGGTCGTAATGCTCTTACTATCTATATCTTATCCTAGCGAGAGTCTCTTAAAGAAATACTTCGTTAGTTCTTCGTTATCAGATTATTAGTCAGTGTTTGAGATAGCGCCTAGAGCTCTGCTGAGTTTACAGCTTCTTCTAAGCTCTGTGCAATAAGTGAGCACAGAGGGGACAGCCAAATTCTCTCTCTCTCTCGTCCTTCTCTCTCTCTCTCTCTCTCCTCACTCTCTCTCCTTCATCATCTCTCTCTCTCTACTCCTCCTACCTCTCTCCTCTTCTCCTCTCTCCTCTTCTCTTCTCTCTCTAGTCAAAGAAGTTACAACCACATAGGACAATTTTTTAATATATGCTGTCTGTGTGAGTACTCATTAATCAAAATGTAATGCTGCTTTAGCAAATGTTATATACCAGGAGGATCCTTTTCCTGCTCATGTGTAATGCATATACATAAAACACATCTCCAACTATAATCATTTGTACTACTACTCAACATAAGCTTCATATTCTGTAGAGAATTACTTCCTGCAAATATGTATTCATATGTGAAATATTAAAATAACTAACATAGCATGTTAAAAAATAAAAGGATATATTATAATATATTACCAGGAGATCCTTCCAGCCTGTGATGCAATAATACATATAAAACAGCTTCTATCTCAAATACTAATAATTCATTTGTACACTACTCCACATAAGCTTCATATTCTGTAGGAATTCTTCCTGCAGAATGACACCCATATAAAGAGCAGGCAAATGCGCTTTTATAGCAAATGTATAACCGGGGAGAATCCATTTCCTGAGCCTTGTATGTATAGCATATATACATTAAAACACGCCCTTTAAACTAATAACATTTGTTATCTGACTACCTGCATGAGTCTCAATATTCTGTAGGAATTCTTCTTGCAGAATATGATCATATGTATATAGAATAGTATATAAACTAGAGTTTACCCTGTTCTAATATCTTTGTTTTTGTTTTTAGACAGGACCAACCCTTTCACTTGCCTAAATAGAAGTAGTGAAAATAAAAATGTGATAAGAACATAACTTCTCAATTATCAACACTTTAAATGAGCGGGACGGTCTAAGCACCCCAGCTTCAGTAGTACACGAAGAGTGAAAGATTAGATTCCCGGCGGGAATCAGAACACCCACAACAAGCGCACCCTAGGAAGAATATCACTATTGACAAACGAAACCTAATCACTTATTCTACCGTTGCTGATATATTCGTTTTTTTAACGGGGTAGACTTTACCCACTTCATTGTGTTCTTGTGTCTCTTGCTCATCTACTTCCACAGCTTCTCGAGAGCCTGCATTCGCAATCAGAGCACAATGTCTTCATGCAGGAGGGCAGATATTTCAAACTATACGCTGTGGACCTCCTACCTTGGCTACAGTCTTGTATATCACGATAACATCAGTAAGTTTGTTTCTAACATCGGTATTTATGTTTTCTTTATGTTCTTATCAAAGATTTACTATTAGATTATGCCTATTATTATTTATGTATATATTATTACTTCTCTTACATTTTATTTATGAGTGTAGAGTTATATTGATCTATTATTATTATTATTATCATTATTATTATATTATTATTATTATTATTATTATATTATTATTATTATATTATTATCATTATTAGTATTATATATAGTATTATCATTATCGCCCCTGTTGTGGTATCCCTAACAAGGTATAGGAAAACCTGTGCTAGTGGAACCCTCCCCCATTAACATCAAATAAAAAAAAATAATGAGTGAGAATACTTATAAAAAAAAAGAGAAAAACTTAAAAATATATATATTTTTCATAATATATATAAAATACATAGATTATATATCGTAATATATAAGTAGTATTTGGCAAATTTATAATACGCAGCATCAACCTCATTTTTAACCTTAGTCTAGCTATACGCGGTATGATGTATTTTTCTTATTTCCACCCCTCTCGGTTCCTTATTAGTTGCCTCCTGCTTCGCGCCACATCTTATTTAATTTTTCTCATCGTTACCTTCTACCCTTTATCTACCAACTTACACAGCTCTTTCATCATGTGATCTACTACTCTCGCTCTCTCGGTTTCCATTGCTAACTTCCATACTGCGTCAACTATCCCGAGCTTTGGATTTGACCTGGCCTGACTCAGCGCCCTGACCATACCAGACGATAATAAGAAATAATTCGAGAGTTGTGATATAGCTCTTCCGACATCTTTATCCTCAATCTAATATTGCACGAGATGCCCCTCGCTTATGGCAACAACTAGAAACTTCTATACAACACATTTTTACAAATAATACGCTCAATAATACCCTATGTTACGATTCCGCTTGCGTACCACCTAGAGAAGAACAATTGTATATACTCTGTCTGATGTGATCTCACTGGGGCGACCAGAAACCCTCGGCAATTGATGGTTAGGGATGCTGTGTGTTGGCGGCGCATCTCCATCTACACATAGGTAGGTAAGAGAAAAATAACCTATCTCTTTCCTCCCAGTAATGTATTGCTTCCTTGTCATTCGACCATTCACAGCGCAATCGTTTACTTGGAATCATAAAACCCGACGTTGTTCCCTCACTGAGTTTATGCGTCTGTCTACAAGCAGACAGAATTTTGCGCCCTCCGGTGGAGCCTTTGGTCCACACCTCTTACGCCGTTTCCTCTCTTTCTCTCCTTCCTCTTCAACTCTCGCACCCCCTCAACCATCTACAACTCACGCCCAACACATTCCCCAGTACAGTACTCTACCAACAACTCCGCCACCCTTCCTCCCCCTCTTGTTCCTCAACCGCCTTCTGCCGCCTATCCAGCTCAACCTTCTTATTCTCACCCACACCAACCTTCCTACTCTCACGCTTTCGCAGTACAACCGCCTCCTTCGGCAGCTCTGGATACCCGGGTTTCGGTTCTCGAAACTGGCATGGCCGATATTTAAACGGCCCTTCTTTCCCTTACAGCGGCAATTAATAATAACACCTTTCGCTCTCGTGATCGCACCCCTTCCAACTTTCGTCCTTCTCCGTCGTCTTCACCTGTCTGCTTCTTCCTCACCGCCCAGGCGCTCAGTATCCTCATGTTACTGTGTATTATCAGCGCGAGTATGCTTGCGGCAGGGATTGCAAGAATGCGGATCTGTGCTTCTCCCTTCAATCTAACTTTTCAGGAGACGATATATATCATTGACCCAACCTCCGATAGGGCGACGGGATATAGTCTGGTGCTTTTTCTATTCTTCCCGCTACCCTATTTAGCACCACGGCAATGGTTCGGTGTATTCTAAGTACGATCGTAGTCACTCTTATCACTCGCTTCTGTATCTCCAGAGTCCTGGCTACGTCTCCTGTGTCGATTTTACCCACCACAACCGGCTATCTACATTGATCTTCCATTACTTCTCTCCCCCTCTATTTGTCTGTCTATTGTGTTGTCCGTCATATTCTGCTCTGCTAAATGGCTCTTCGCAGTTCCTGCGGTGTTAATATGAGCAGAGGTAGCACATGCGTGAGCGCTTGGTCTTTGTACTCCTCTCTCCGCCTCTCAACGTATCCATCTGGAAGTGTTGTTCTGCACTTCTATGACTTACTGCTGATCTCCCATCCGCAATCCTCTCAGCGTACTCGACTAACTCTAAACTTAATTTTGATCCGCCATCTTCGAGCTCGAGACTCACTATATGCTAAGAAATCTCCCTATTCGCCTTCAACGACGCGCTTCTAGTGAATGAATCTGGCTCGAATACTGCTACACGGAATTATCTCTACATTGTTTCCGTTATTGTGTTCTTCAGAGCTAAGGGGCATATCGCTATGCGACGTCACCGCTGTTCTCTCATGTAAATATAAGAGCGTGAGTCCCCACAACTGTCCTCGATTTATCTCTCGAAGTACTGGCACTAACTTCATGTAGTCTCTCGCTGTCCTCCTAAAAGACTCTATACTCCCTCATCTACCTACTAAGTCAATATCGTTCATGCTTCGCTACTTTATCTTCCACTAATAGCAGAAACAGACTCTATTCATGCTCGCCCACCCTTCCTTTTGGAGCTCGCGAGTCAGCTCCTCGCCCTCCCTGCTGTCTATTATAACTTCATCATTAAAGCAGAAGAGCGTGCCGTGTACGCGTCTTTAGATTTAGCAGATGTCAATGTAATCTACACATAGCTCGATATGGTGTGCTGCTCTTCTCACAATGAAGTTAGTTTGGGTATGGTCAAAGCCGACTTACTACTAGGATCTCACTACGATCATGGCAGCACGACAAGGCCGTAGCTATGAGAGACCCTATCTACAACTATTGACCGTTAGCGATCCTCCCAAATCGCTCCTATGAACCTATAGACAACCTACCGGTATCTAAGCAGCTAGCTCCTCTCTCTTCTTAAATACACTCATCTCTACTCTCGTAATCGGATAACTCGAGAAGCTCACTATCACTCTATACTCACACCGATTCTATATTGGTAATCATCTTCATTCTCTATGATTACAATCGTCATCCATACCCTCTATGCAGCGCTACTCATCTTAACTGAAGACCTCTTGAGTCTCGCGCGGAGGCACAATTCGGGTTCGAGAGCGATCTAGCTCTCAGCAGATCCCACCACACCACTCAATTGAACGTGACTCTTCGTGGACTCTTAAGACACTTCATGACTATATCATGGAAGGCCATTCCTCGGTGGTGAAACAATGTACATTGCGCTAGTCACTGTGCGCAAAGTGACGAGCGGATCATTCCTCTGCGTCTCACAGCGTGCTCTTTCTCTTCTCAAATCCATGTTCGAGTCGAATGCTATATCCATGACTGCATTCAGGCTAGATATATCGAGCTATGCGTCCTATCTCCGGCGTAAGAGTATAGGCAATAAAGATCATCCCTAATCTGCGTGCCGGCTTTATGCACTCTAATAGCATCGCAAGTGATGCTATGCAGCGCGGTAGAAATCAGTGCGAGGCGTCAATCATACATCTCCCAAAGCTGAGGTCTTAACGGACTTTCTTACTTCTCGATACTCCATATATGGCGCAGCGAGCATCCTTGGTTCTTCCTTACTGACAAATCTCTGTGCCTGCTGCGTGGTATTCCTACATGACTTTAACCGATTCTAAGACCGACTCTCGAAGTGCCTCTCTCTCTCTCTCCTCCTCTATAGACTTCTCTATAGCATGATCTGATCTTGTCGAGAGATGCTCAACTGGATACTAAGGCCAATCTAGTCATCGAGCACTCGCCTATTACTCAGATCCAATTGAGACTAGACTGATATTATCTCTCCGTCTTCCTGCTCCTTCTTCCTCTTAGGCCTTGTCGCTCACCGCTTTTACCTGCTCACTCATGTTCATTGTACATCTTGTGCCATGAGCTCACATCGAAAAGCTGAGCATTGAACGTTAGGAGCAAGAGCCAGAGAAGTCGACTGGTCTCCGGCAGCAGAGTTGCTTTTGAGGCTTCCCAAAGAAGCCCTCGCCTCCGCCACTCTTTTAGTTCATCCCCACCCGCTAGGCGGATCGGCATCCTCACTCTATACGAGTTGGTGAGTGGACAAGGTGTATGGCATTGCCCGTCGCTCGATCTCCACTGATGTCCCGCGCGTCTAGTCAAACTATATTCTCTTATGCCTCAATACTAGGCACTTTGCCTCAGTGTAGGAATCGCGCATATGTCCAACCTATTCCGAAAAAAATGTTGCTGCCCTAATCCTTCTAACTATCGCCCTATAGCTCTCACTTGATTCTTTTCTAAGATCTTTGAAACCCTTCTTCACTCTCTCTACCTTCTTAGATCATCTGGAATCTCTTTCCTTTCTTTCTGATTTATGGTTTTCGGCTTTCCGTGCTCGAGATCTACTGGCGATATACTTTCACTATTTACAGATTTATGGTTTTCCGCCCTTAGGAAACTACGGGAAGACTTGTGTGGTGGCGCTTGAAATATATAAAGCATTTGACACAGTATGGCACGCGTCACTGCTCTCAAGCCTCCCCTCCTTTGGGTTTCCTTCTTCTCTTGGCTTACTTATGTCTAGTTTACTTTCAAATCGCTCAATGTTGGCCGTGTTGTGATGGGGCGACTTCTTCATTTTTCTGTCAATAGTGGTGTTTTCACACGGGTTCTGTTTTATCTCCTACGTTATTCCTGCTTTTCATCAATGCATTCTTCTCACCTGCACATCTAACTCTTTCCACTCATATGTCGATAACTTGACCCTTCATTCTTCAACTTCTTTTAAATCTTGCTCCCACTTTTACTTCTGAATTGCCTCTCGTCTTAATCTTTTCGATTCTATTCTCGCTGATTCTGGATAGAATTTTCAGGGTTGGATCGTCTCAAGCTTGTTTGAAATTTATATTCTTTAAAGTTGCCCACTACAAAACTCTCTCTCTAAGACACTAACTTTTCTATCTCTCTTTCGACGGTTTCTCGTCTCTCCTGTTGACAATATAAAACTTCCTTGCCTTAACATAAACAAAAAAATGTTTTTGAAAACCTCAAATCACAGTGTTGCTAGGGCAGCCTCAAAGAAACTGGAGTTCTGTTTAGACTGCCAGACTGCGAGACTTTTTTCTCCTCTTCTCAGTTACTCCCACCTATACAAGGGTCTCATCCGCCCTACTGTTATGAGTAGTAATGCTCTCGTATTCTTGTGGGGGCAGCAGTTCCAAAAGGGCGAATGGTGCCCACTTGCCTTTTTTTCACGCAAGCTGCAACCCGCCGAAACAAGGTATAGTGCTTTTGGACGGGAATTGCTTGCTATGTACCTTGCTGTTCGCCAATT
>JABUQX010115765.1:10000-40848 GCA_015478945.1 Trachelipus rathkii | reverse complement strand
CACTCCGGTTCCATTCTTGCATAATGTTAGATGTAACAAACATTATGCAAGTCATAATCAGGTTTTACAGTTTTACTTCTGTGCTGCACAGCACAACTCTGACTCCGATCCAGAGTCGGTCGAATCCATCTTTGGCACGGACTCCTTCATATGCTATTTACTTAATATATAATATTATATATATAGCCACTATATATATAATCCTCTAGTATCATATACTATATTTAGTTGATACTATATTCATTTCTATTATGTATATACATATTATAATATTAAATGATATGATGCTTACTTTTATATATAGAGCGTTATATGTTATACTTGTATTTTTAATCCTTATATATAAAAATTAGTAATATATTATATAAATATATACTTATTAAGTCTAATATATAATATATATATTATATAAAATTATATATAAAAAGGTATTATTATATTAGTTTATGTATATGATATAGATACATATTAGATAACTAGATAATATATATATATCAAATATCATATATTATATTGAAGATATTTTAGTATATTAATATATAAATATATTATATAACTTACTATATTATAACATATTTCATCCATTACCTCATATAGTACCTATATACATAGGTAGGCTAAATGTAGTTTATCATTTATATCCATAGATATAATATGAATTAATGTTTAAAAAAGCGGTATATAGATATTTATATTTAATTTATATATAAATATACAACAACAGTTATTTGTACTTATTATATCTATATATATAGTCTCTATATATAATATTAGATTTTTATATTAATATATATTTTATTTTAATAAATTATCATTGAGATGTGTAAAAATAATTACGTAATTAGTGTATTTCCGAGAATTATTCATGATTTAGGTTATCGTGAAGAGTTTATTTCCACAAGTGTGTGTATCTATACGCAGTTATTGGATGAGGTCTTAATAGAAGAACAGTAATATGTTCTATGTAAAGCTGTGAAGCGAGTTCAATCGACACTTTTGCCTATAATGAATCAATGGTCCCCTTCGATAGAAGTAATACAAAAATAATTCACAGATATTGCAAATGAAATTCTAAAGTAAAGGTAAGAGGGTGGAGTGGGTAGCGTGAAACTGATTTACTGCTTTAGTGTCAATATATAAGGATTGTATTTTGTTAAAAATTTAAAACTTGATTTATTAATAAAATAACAAAATGTTTAAAAACTTTAATAATTGAAATGTGTTATTCCATAATAATAAAATAAAATAAATGTTTGTCCTCAGATTTAAATTATAAATGTTGAACTCTATGCATAGTATCTCTGTATGTATCCCTGTATAGGTTTGAAAATAGTAAATATAACATTGGACAAACAGCATGCAGTTTGATTAAAGCACAAACGCAGTATCATCAGTCTCCTAGCTTCTTTCATTCTTCCCATCAAACTCCTTGGGCCATCCGGTGCATCTACCCCTTTAACTAAATTGAGCTAATGTACCTCTTACAATTATTCAATCTTTATTTCCTAGGGAGACTTCCCAGGGTAAGTCTTCAACAGACACCCTTACTGAAGTCCTGGACTCTACAAAATAATCGGTAATGTTAAGACTGATTGAAAACAAAAAATATTAAGGACATCCCAAATTCTATGCTAAGTACATGAATATGCTATTATTCTAAGGCTTTGACTCTTTTCTCCCGTGACTCCAGCAATTCCCTTCAGCTTCATCTTAAAAAAAGACTCTAGATGGGTTAGTATCTTAAGATCTCAAAAGCGGGATTCACATATGTTGGACACCCTTAACTCGAAATACATTAAAAGTCCTAAAATAACCAGCAACTAAGTTAAATAAAAATTCTGAAGCATTTCGGACCCTTGACTGTAGGATTCCTATTATGGTTAGAGTTCTATAACGTCTAAAAGACATGAAAACCTATGCTGAGGAAACCCATAATAGACATCTAAGTGTCAAAATTGGCAACAATTTTTAGCGAAAATCCAAAGTCATGTCGACTATTGACATGGATTTTTTTATAGTTTTCAGAAACCAATAATTTATTGTCAATCTAAGCTATCTAATTCTGACGATTTAAAGAAAGAATACCTGTTGAGTAATGTCGACAGTTAGACTTGATTTCGTTAGAGATGTTGAGCGTCCAGGAATCCTTTACAAGATATGTGATCATTATATCTATCAATTACTTAATTATGACACCTTAAGTTCGTCCAAATTAAAACGATTTATAATGAGAAAATTCAAACATGCATGTCGGCTAAGAACTGTGTTAATTTGGCTACTCTGGAGAAACCATTACCAGAAAAGGCGTTTAGCGTGCCACAAAGAAAAAAGCACTACAGCATAAACTATCGCAAGCTCGAAACCTGGCAGTGGAACTAAAACGAAGTCAATATATATGTTATAAACTACTAACGTGAGTAAGAGGGGATAATATATAATACTATAATAAAAACAATACTATAATAGTATGTATAAGATATGGCTTAATAGGATTACAACTACGTTAATTTATCAGTATATATGAGTGTGAGTGATTTATTTGTTAAGGTACTCCATTAATATAATACGAAATTAGTAAACATTTGATTATACTTTATATATTAGAATTATATAGATAACTACGAGGGCAGGAAATGAAAATCATAATGACTATAATCTGGATTTTCTGACGCATAAGAGTACATTCTGATATCCATGTCATTAAATGCAAGTGTATACAGCAATACTCATTATTATTGGTATTAACTAGATTGGTTTACTGATTAAGGATGTAATATAATTATTTATTATTAATACTATTCAGTTATATATTACTTGTTATTAATACTCGATAGTTATTAATGATTAATAATATATATAAATTATATATTTTGAATTAAATATATATTATCTTAATTAACTAAATATATACGATTATATCAACAATCATAAAAATAAAGTTCTTTATAGTATTGATTATTACATATTGATTTGTATTTTAAATATGTAAATTACTTGAATATAGGCGATCTCCTCGGAGCGAACTATGACGAAGAGTTGGCGAATAAATTAACTTGTATGCACTATTACTCTATAGGTTAGCTGTGCTCTCTGGTTTATTAGTCCTCGTAGCTTGGTAGCCTTATGGGACTGTGTAATGATGCTAATATCTGTGTTCCTTACATTGAATGTTCGGGGCTGATTCGGTTGGCTAGTTATGTGAATTATGTGTCATTAGTGTCAAGTATAAATATACTGACTTTGAGGTTAAAACTTTCGGTTATAAACAACCTCCAACAAGATATCTAGAGCCCTATATTAAGAGGACAATTCCTTTATAAAATATGTACAGGCACCCTAGAGGTTGAATTCAGGCAAGAGGATAATGGAGCTTCTGCCTAGGGAGTTCAAGAATTGTGAAAGAGCGTAGCCAAGGCACTGGCCCGAAATGAAAATCGTTTCAATCCTTACTACAAAGATATACTCAGCCTTCGGAAGGTTAGACAGGCCTTTAGGATACACAGGACCCCGAAACCACAGGAATTATTGCGAACTGGATAGACGTGTGAGATAATGACTTATAAAATTAGATGTGCTATTTCGCTCTAATATTGCGAGCGTTATACTGGTGGAACATGGAGACAGAAGAATGCCTGGAGACCGCATTCAAGAGAGGGGGAGGAATGCACGATGAATGGAATAATTGCCGGAGATGCTGTTAAATAATGAGAGAGAAAAAAGGAGTTACAGAATGAGAAAATATGGGATGAGAGTTAAATGCTTAATTGTATCATATAACCAGGGGTAGAGGAGGGAATACAGGAAGCATCGGAGTAGGACTTCAAATGAGGGGTCCTTGAGGTGTCAACCGTTCATACAGACTATAGAAGTCATACATCGAAAAGATCCTATACCCATCGCCCTTTACGATTTATCAAGGAAAAGAGTATACCACTCAATCAGGTCTAGTTCGCCTCAAACAGTGGGACAGTCCACGGGAAAAGGAAAAAAGACAGTCAAATGGAAAATGCCTTGGAAGACGGCCCATGCGAGGACGGAAGATATTGAGAGAGAGAGATACGTCAATTATTGCTGTGAATTGGAGATATCTTTCAAATGCAGAAGATGGGAAAGTAGAAAGAATGATGAGGGAGGAAAGAGTAATGGAGTGAGGGACAGTATAAGAGGGAGATAAGGAATATCGAAGGAGAGATGTGATAGATTTCTGGGTAGGGGACTGAGAGGGAGATGTAATTGAATCTTCAGTAAGATGGGTTTTTTATCCAGTACAGAAACGAGGAAATTCAAACATATCATATTGTCTTAACACACAACCGACTTGAGTACTAAAGATCAGGAACAACCATTACCATATAGGAGTAACTTAGGATCAAACTTTCCCGACCAGATAAATAGGTTTCTCACCCTTAAGACAGTATTTAATAGTCGTCTGCCTAGTTTGACTATAATAATGCGACCAAGAAAGTGTATAGCATGGAATATCGAGTAATCATCACATAATGTTAGGTAGATTGGGATCCTGGTGTTGGAAGCAGGAGTACTGCTAAGAATAAGAGAAAAGAAAGAAACACAGGTGAAATAAATATTTACTGTATCACTAACCCCGAGTTGTGATAAGAGAAAGGGGGAGATATTATTACTCAAAGAAGCAGTGAGGCTTGATTGTAGAATTAACAATAGAAGGAGGTACGAAAGAGATGGCGAAGATACGAAATATAACCCGCGCTCAAAGAAAAAGGTAGCAAGAGAGAACCCGTTGCTAACAAGATAATGAAGGATAGGCAAACCGCGCATCAAGATACGGATACACAACGAAGTGAGCTGTGGAGAGTGCGGAAGAATATGAAAACAACGCAAATTAAAGGAGGGAGAAAAGCTCAGTATTGGAGGAGGAAGGGACTGAAACCCAAATATGAAGGACTTGTTTACAGGATTTGGAAGACAAATTAAACAGGAGCGCTCAGTAATCATTAGGTAGAGCCAGAAGATACACACATGAACATTGCATAATCCAATCACACATAAGAGCTGGCGAGACGATACGGAGAGTGAAACAAGTAAGGAGGGTACAACAGACTATGGGAGGGGCCAGCCGCCAATATTTAGAGGAAGAAGAAGGGCAGTGCAGCGAAGAAATGAATTTGATGAAGATGGAGAGGGACAGAAAATTAAGGAAACCCGAGGGAATTATTAGACTAGGCATGAAAATATTATAATTGGAAGGATCAAAAAGGAAAGTAATGTATCTCAAACATCATAAAGGATTAAAGCAAGGATTAGAGTTTTGAAGGATGATGAAACTCGGAATAGACACAAACGAGAAGTGGAATGAGACCCGAAGAGTAGAAACTTCAGAGAAGGAACATGCTGAACAAATGAAGCCTATCACCCAAAAAAATGGCAACAGGCGAGGAGGAGGAAGAGAGGCGGGTAAAGTATCAGGGGTAAGCGTGTGAAATGAGAAAGAGAACAAATGGAATAAGGAGATGAGGGTGGGGAAGGAACTCGTTGAAGGAGGGGAGGGGATTGGATCCTTTATCTGCAGGGTGGGTGGAAAAGAAATTTGTTAAGAGCAGAGGACATACTGAAAACAAGCAATACAAAGACACACCACTAACCGATCAATATAGCCATGACCAGACAGTGAGACATGACATCATATTTAGTGGTGGTAAAAGAAGGAGAAGAGAGCTGGGAAATAGAAAAGCGAGAAATTTTATGTGATAAACTGTTTATATTAAGTAGTTCTGAACGACCAGTAAGTAGCCAGAAGGAGGTCCGCGCAGACTCCCACACCCCAGTAGTCTGTAAAAAATATAACTGAAGCGAAAAGGGAGATCACATAGAGGCTAGTAAAAACAATAAATGGGGATGAAACTCCCCATGTGGATTAAGAACCACCTGGCAAAACACAAAAACATTATGAGAGACTGTTGCATAGAGAAAACTGATCTAGAAATTTTGAGACACTCCCAAAAGCATCGTGAGTAAGGCAAGCACAGACCCTCACGAAAAGAACAGATCATGGCAGATCTCTTGTTCGTCTGGAGAAATTACAGTTGTGAAAAGATATAGGAATACCAATCAGAACCAATACGAGCATAATATAGGCTTTCATAAGATCTGAGAAAAGCTTTCAATTAGTGCCTAGAGAGAGACTTTGAGTGTGCTGGAAGAAGAATAGCGGAGTGGGTAGAGCTCCTCAGGGAATGTTATTAATTGTAAGGGAATCAAATGGCTTGTAAATTTAATAACAGACATATGAACCCAATAAGGAACTGGTTCGCATGTGCCAACAGAGGTTTTAATACAAGGAAGAGTGTGTATACCACATTTTTGTTTTGTACAACGCTTACCACCCTGTATCACTGATGTAGATCGATAAAAGAATGAAGAAGGGAAGGTATTGAAGATTTGGAACGGTGATATTATGGCTGATGCGGATGACTGGCGGCATGGAGAGAAGATGGCAGAACAGGTTGAGAGAAGTTAGTGTATGCATGTTCCTGCGAATAGGCTATAGAGAGGCCCCGGTCCTGTAATGAACACAGAAAAAGACGGAGTCAATGATGGTCAGTAAAGAGGTAAAGGAGGAAAGAGAGTTAGAATAGAGGTGGAGGGGTAAAACTAAACAACCTCAATATTAGCTTTATAAATTGTGCTCGATTTTTTGGGGATAATTGTGAGAGTAATGAATTTTATGGTAGGGAGAGATCATTGATAAAAAGATACTTATATTTGACGAACCCTGGGTCAATAGCAGTATTTAGAAGGAGAGGAATTGAGAAACAACCATCATTTTAAACATTAAAAGCGAGGATCAACAAAAGATAAAGTGAAATAAATACGAGTCAGTTAAATTGGAGGAAGCTGTCGAGATCTGTCCAACTAAATCCCATACTTATAGCGATAAGATAAAAATAGAGTCGAGGTGCGTAAGATGTGAAATCAATGGTAGAGGCTTCCTATTTGGAAGAGTATTGTTTAAAAACTGTTCGTTCTGAAAGCATACTTGAAATATATGTGACATTAATTGTAACATGAATTAGCATTTCAACGACCCACAAGAGTGGCAGAAGATAAGTAAGACTATCAGCGACCGGATTGAATAGCAGCGAGTGTAATTGAACGAGGCCTGACAGCTATAGATGGAAAGATTTAATTAGACAAACCAAGAACCAATGGCATGAGAAAACTGACATAAGACAGATAATAAAAGAAGCAAGAGTTTAGGAGTGAAGGAGCTCAATCATTAGCAGTAAAAGACAATGGAATGCCAAGCAACAAGATTGACAGAGAGAATGGTGTCTTTGAAAGATCCCTGCATGAGCGCGGGCAAGACGGAGAGAAAGTACCCTTCATATGTAAACCCACCACCCATAGAGGCAGAGATGTATGAGAGTGCGAAGACTAGGCGAGAGCGGATGCCCAGCCAATTACTGGGAGAGGACCTGAGGATATAGTACGCCAGATTGGGCAGTAATGTGGCGTCGGTGGCAGGTACTACCGATTAGAAAACGAACATAGGGGAATCATAGCCGGAATCGTTAGAGGCAAGGAGCATGAGAGAAGATCGCGACGCTCTGAGAAGATCGGTAGGAAATTACAAAGAAGCATGCTAGTCCCACAGTTTCCATAGAGCTTCTATATCATGACTAGGCTCTTTTTGAAAATTTGCAGCTGTGACTCTCATAAGATATCAATTTCTTAGGTGAGTAGTTTCTTCTGATATGATGGACGAAATATATGAAAATCTTGATAAATATTTCCTCATGACCCTTAGCTAAAGCCTTATATACTCCAATAAAAATACTTTAAATATATCATTCTTTAAATTAAATATAACTAAATACCTTTAAAACCAGATTTAACAATAAAGGTATTCAGAAATATATATGATTTAATATGATACTAAATAATAATAAAATAAAAGTATATCATAAAATATATATAAAATATATAAATAATATATAAATATATCGTATATATTCTATTAGTTTGATTCGGCCACCGAAGACACATAGAAGTGAAAAAGTTACCTACCCTTAATATGATTTAGAGAGCCTCGGTGAGACTCATCTGGAAAAAACATGGACTGCCGTCGTCCGGGAGCCTCGGAGAAGGAACTATGGAGGTCTATAAGGAAGATGTGAAGGAAAAAAATTCATGAAGAGGTGCTTTCCCAGCCCTTGTACCAGCTCCATTGACCCTTCACTGTGGTAGCGGTCTCTATTTAAGAGTTGAAGTATTATTATATAATAAATAATAAATAATTAAAACCATAATAATTAGTATTAATATATAAATGAAAAAGATTATAATATAATTATATAATTTATGATAATAAATAATATTAATAATATTATTAAATATATTAATATATTATATATATAATATTATAATATAATATATATATTATATAAAATAATATATATATTATTAATTATATTATATAATATTATATATTTATAACATTATATATATATAAATATAATATAGTTAATTTATAATAATATATATATACCCTAATATAAATTTTATATTATATAATATTTATTATATTATAATTATATATTATAAATTATAAATATATAGTAATTAATATATATAATATTAAATATATATATTATTATTATTATATTTATATATAAATCAATGGACTATTATGATAGTCTGTATGACTCCAGTTGAGGAAAATACATAAATAAGTTTAAATTGTGTTCGTTAATTTATTAAATATATTTTAAAGGGAGTAAATTCAATTAAATTTATTGATATTCCTTAAGATAAACCATCTAACCTAAAGCCTAACCTAACCTGACCTAACCAAACCTAACCTTAACCTAACCCTAACATAACCAAACAACCTAAATTAAGAACCTAACCTAATATTAACGGAGCAAACCTCTTATAGATACATCACTAATTATATATATAATATTAATATTAATTATTACTTTATTCTTAATTTATTGTATAAATATTTAATACTCTCTCATATTCTAACATGATATTTAATTATTATTTAATAATAACACTTATACATTTATTCGTCTAAAATTAAAAAATTTTATAATTAATCTAAGCGGAATCCAATTAATAAGTAGATAGAGCGTAAGTGAAGAAGTTATAGTAGGAGTAATATAAGTAATGATAGGCGCAGAGGGCCATCTAGATACCGGGAAAAGGAAATGGAGACTATCTGGAGAACTGCCTGGAAAAAGTTTTACCGCGAGGAAAGCTGCTTAGAAAAAAGAAAAAAAGATATATATTCGAATATCTCGAAACACTACAAAAGGCAATGACAGGGGAAAATAAAATACATTCTGATTGGAAGTCTATGGTAAAGAAATTTTAGTGTAGGAAGAAAAGTAGATATATATATATAATAATATATATATAGTAGAGCATAATTTTAATTTCAAGAATATAAATGAATATATATATAGAATAAATATATATATAAATAGTAATATATATATTATATATATATATATTATATATATATATATAGATAATATATATATATATATATAATATATATATTAAATATATATAATATATATATATATTTTATATTATATATATGATATATATAGTATATATATAATATATATATATATATATATATATGATATACTAGTAGATTTATATATATAGAATTATATATAATTATAGAGATATCATAAATATATATAATATATATATATATATATATATATAAAAGAATTAGACATGAAAGATAGTGATTTTTATTTTTTGAGGGAGTGCTGGGACATAGTATATAGAATATATATAAGTGTATATATAATATTATATATAAATATATATATACATTTAATTAAAACTATGTGGTATTATTGTTGTATGAATATAAGGCATATATATAATATGTAATAATATATATTATGTAAATTATACACCCCATTTAGGGGCTCGAGCTGACGGGAACACGGGGGACCGTTTTCCAACCCGGCCGTAGGGAGGGCGGAGGGGAACCCCCGGCGGACAACCCAAATACCAAAGAGCGGGGGTCCGGAGACCCCCCCGGAGGGGGGACTTACGTCCTTACCCCGTAGTTCCCGAAGCCGACTGACCCCGACTTGCTCCACGGTGCGAGTGATGAACCCTTGGAGGATATTGCTGTTAGTTCCTTATTAAGATGTGCCGTCAAAAAAAAAAAGATTGGTGAGCATCAGCTGAATAGTAATTGAAGAAGCTGGATTTTAGAACTTGGAGCAAAGCTGAAAGGACTTGCGAAAATTGAAATGAGAGTCTGCATGGAGATAATTGCTAAAGGTTTGGAAGAAGAGTAACAAATGATTGGATCATCGAAAGAATAAACACGCCAAGGAAAATAATAATGCAGGCAAGGCAAAATATGGCTTCGAATTGTGAGATACATAATGAGATACGCAAGAAAGTTTGTAATGAACAACGCGACGCCATACTGATATAATTTACTAGAATCCAAATTCAATGATTTTGATATGATAATAGTTATGAATAATATCTTATGATTGACTAATATCCAAGTGTCATTGAAGTTTTATTAAAACTGCTAAAATCCTCCAAAAAATCGTACTTTATAAATCCACAGCAAAAATGAGAAGTTTTAATTAATTGAGAATTAGAATTATGAATAGAAATATTGATAGTTGATAATTCAATACCCAGTTGAATTGGACCAGTCATGTTCATTCGTTGTCAACCTCTAATATAGATTCAATAAAATGATAAAATCTGCTTCCATTTAGGCTTGCATATATTAGTGAATATAAAAGTTCCAAATAGGGTAATCTTTTATTTTCTCTCTGCAGGGGCTCTATATTAAAGTAGAATAATATATGAACCGGTATATATATCTGGGATAAATTATAATTTCTATGATTTTTATTTATCATCATTAGATTACGTTAATAGTCGATTAAACTTTTTTTTATGGTAATTATTGCTTACATTTGTGTTTTATAGTAAGTCCTTTTAAATATTTTAACAATTTGTAGAACAAATTATTTACCCTCTGGCAATTCGTAGTAAGAATCTGCATTATTTCATAACATTAGCATTTCTCAGGGTATTTTAGGTAGAAGCTTAGCGGCTTATCGACCGCAATTACTCTGTCTTTACCGAGCTAACCTTGAATAAATGTCATGTCCTTGCCCCTTAATCACTAATCTCCGAGGAACACACTTATAAATTTTTATCACCAAAATTTTTACGTGTTAACCTTGTTAATTATTTGTTAGGAGGGTTTAGTCGTGGGATAAGCTTTTTCCTCCCTTTTGTCGTTCTATTATTGTGAAATATAGTATTTAACTGCACCTACGAAATGTTTTCGTACGTTTACCATCAGTTTGTGACGTGATAATGTCCGGATATTCTTCGGAGCTGGTTTTCGCTACAGGAAGCCGAGTAATATCAAAACCTTAATTATATATTTATGATTATTAGCCTATAGTATAGTAACGGTAGGGATAATAAGTATATTAGTATATTTACCTGTATTTATATAATGAATAGGTATTATTGGTTGAATAATCGTATATAGTCTACATAAATAGATATATGATATCTATGTGGCAGTTAGAACCATCAATGTTTACATATAATATTTACAGTAGCTGTACCTCCTTTATCATACTACTAGGCTAGCTTCTTGTCAGCGGAACGGCAGTCTAAAATTGTAATTGAATTTGATGAAAAAATTGAAGATTGAGTGGGACGGTAAGAAAATAATCAGGCTAAAACTAAATGAAAGATAAGCACGTAAGTTAGCCTTATCCATTTACATATAAATATCTTGAGTAGAGTAGTGACCAATTCTATTAGTGAATATATGTATAATCAGTATTAATAATACCTCTTATAGATGAGCCAAGTAATATATAGTCAATACATCGATATGTAAGCTATCACTTAATCATGGTCAACTCCAAGAGCCTTTTTATAATATATTTTATTATTCAGATGCTATAAGCATTTTTAAGGAATATATGTTATATATTTATTTTATGAGCATTTATTCCTAGCCTCACTATTACTATATTATACTTAGTGGATTCATTATTATCTCTGCACTTCATTTTACACCTCACCTTTTTAGTAAAATTAAGATTCCTTATGGTCCCGTAATCTATTTATACAACATTTATTTAAGTGCCTTTAATATATGTATAAATATCATTAATCATTAATTTTGTTATATTATTTACGAAGCATTAATAGTAATCTCCTGAGGAATTTTAAATTTGAAAATTCAACTTTAAGATTTTTATCATAACATGATATGTTATATGTATATATACGTTAGTATATTTTTTTGTGTCATTATGCTTTATGTTTTTTATTCGAGTAGAAGTGATTCTAGTATGCAGTGATGATCGGTGGATAAAACTAGATATATATAAATATTACTAAATCCACATATATATATTACTCAATATATATATTACTATATATAATATTACAACATCAATCAACTACCCAGTTTCTACTATACTATATATTATATTATACCTATTATAACTAATAGTATAATTATTATTAAGTGAAATTTATATATTAACTATTAATATTATATATTAATATATATAATATATATTAACGAATAAAAAATGATAGAATATATTTAATTAAACAAATATATAATTATATAATATAAATTAAAATATATATATATATTATATTATATAAAGATTATAATTGATGCCATTTTTGAAGATTGAATATGTATTATATTTATATTGTATTTAATATATTATATACGATTAACTATAATATATATATTATATTAGAGTAATATCAATATATAGTATAATATTATATAATATGATATAAATTATATATATAATAGATATATAATATAATATTAATTTCTTAAAAAATATTTTACTAAATAATAAATAAACATATAATAGATTGAATGAATATATAATATATCTTATTTTATATATTATATATAATATAATAATTATATATATATAATAAATTATAATATATTATATATGTATATTGGTATTATTTAAAACATATACTAATATATATATATAGTAATATATATAAGATAATATTATAATTATAAGATATATTATTAATATTATTAAAAATATTACTGATATACGAATCTAGGTCACTACTCGTAATTACTCAAGTCATACTCATAATTAACTATAGGAATATAATAATCGTCCTAAATACTATAATATCATATCTATATCATACACACCTCACAATCAATCAACTATATAACATCACTTTTACCACTTTTTTACAAAACTTGTACTACATCACAACACTATATAATAACTAACTAATATACTAACACATCACTACTACGTCTTATGGAAATATAATATATTGACATCTTTGCTTATTGACTCAGGGATATTGCCTTCAGACTCAACTATGATAAAATAGTAGTGGGGAGCTGTCACGAATTACAACCGATTGGATAAATTAACAGTTTCATTCCATCTTTCAAAATTAATCATTTCACCTTAATAAATAATCCCGATGCAGTTCCTGTTGGAGCTTGTTCTACGCGCAGCATTTCAGGAGTGAGAAGACATTTAGCGTACTCGTGGACTATGAGAAATAACGCTCATTTGCTCCTATATACTCTTACTAAATTTTCATCTCTGCCGGAATCGTGTTGCCAGGTGAAGTATAAAAGTGCGACAAACGTCGCTTTGCGCCTCTAATATTTGAATTAAAATAATTTTCGGCTCACTTTTCCATACATTTCTATAACTAATCTATTGTAAATCTGCCTCCTCCCTTTATTTACGCTCTGACGGTTACTGTAGCTTTAAATCTACTCACTTCTTGAAAAAAAAATGGGTCATATTCGTATCAAGCGTAACCTTTTTTTTCATTCTGAATTATATAATCAAGAAATAATAATTTAGTTTATACCATGGCGGAGGTTACGAAACCTACATATCCTACGACACGTCTCGAATCGCCTACTCTCAGTGAGCTTCGCTCATGTTGTTAACCTGTGAGTTTATCAGTGTAAGGTCCTGTAGAATGGGGTCCTTGAGATCTTATAGAAACGTTCAGGTAAGAAGAGTTCTATAGTTGGCAACTTTATTCTCCTTCATCTATTCGATTATGTAATACATTGCAGACTATTAATATAACTATATAACATTCGAAATCTATTATATATAGATTATATGTATTTTTTTACTAAAAATGAAATATATGTGCTACTCGTGATGGTCTATAGTATAGCGAAATTAAAGTTCCTCAACACTTCCCCCCCCCCACAATAAGAAATTTAACAAAAGACAATCCACCTTTCCTAACTCTCCTATGTCTGGAAAATACTAACGTATCTTCTATCTCGTGCTGAAGCGCGCATTATGATCCAACACAATCCCGAAATAAAAAAAAGTGATTAGCCTGTTCTCTAGAATTTGCCTTTCAAACCTTGTTATATCGCACCTTAATAGCTCTCACCTTTGTACCTCTCTGATAAGTTCTTTTTGTAAAAATCTTTCTTAACTCTCATTTACTGATCATCTTGGAGTCTCATTCCCTTTTTTGTTAGACTACGTCATTATGGCTTTCGTTCGCTCGAGTAACGGTGACATAACTTTCCTTATTAACTGATTTATGTCTTTCTGCCCTTGGGACCATGGGGAGTCTGCTGTGTCGGTTGAACATATCAAAGCTTTTACCGCGGGGTTTTCAGCGTCACTGCTATCTCCATAAGCCTCCCTTTTCCTTATGGGATTTCCTCCTTCTCTAGTGCTACTTTGGTCTATTTTTCTCTACGAATCGCTCCATCATCACAGGAAGCTCTATACGTTGATGGACGACCACTTCTCACTTCCTGTTAGACTGGTGATTGAAAAGGTTTCTGTTCTACTCCAACTTTATTCTACTTTCAGTTCATACAAAGATCATCCTCTCAGCTGATGACCTTCCAAACTCTGTTCTCTTATGCCGATGACTCAACCCTCCACTCTTCATCACTTCAAATCTGCTCCCTCTCTTTGCTACTTCTACAGAGTTGCACTCTTCGTCTTCAAAGCTTTCCGATACCTTATTCTGGAAGTAAACACTGTCGATACTTGGATTCGGTATTTTCTCATAAGTGTGGGGTCAGCCGCAAACCTGTAAAATTCAAAATCTCTTTAACAAATCTCTTCAAAAAATCCTCTTTATATCCTTTCAAAATACACTCTGTCCATCTTTCTAATTTCTCCTTCGACGGCTCTAACGTCTCTCCTTTGAATAACATAAACATCCTTGTCATTAACATAAACAATAAAATATGCTACCCGGTCAAATTAGCTTCAGATATATAGCTTATTTCAAAATAGCGTGCTTAATAGATGACCTTGAATAAAGAATAAGCTGGGAATTTTCTTTAAGGTCGGAGTGGACGGGGCGAGTAAATTTTTTTCTCTCTGCACAGCTTGCTCCAGTCTTATATAAAGGGCCCCTTTATTCAGCCCTTGTATTGGAGTTGCTTTGTTTCTCACAAGTTTGTGCGATGGGGGTGTCTCCAGGCTTTTGCAAACGTAATCTATTGAAGCATAGGGTGAGATCTAAAATCTAATGAACAAGACGTGAATTAAGAGATCATCTGTTCCTTTCTTGGTGACTCTTTTGCATAAACTACTTCAGTTACACGCCTCCCCTAATCTCTGCGAAACAATTGGTGTGATCAACCTGACACTTGGATGAGAGTAGAATTGGTGAAGCACCGCACTGCATCTCACCAGATTGTGGAATATCGTACACCGCAGCCAATACCATCCTCCTTTTGCGCATCGCTCGTCCTCCAGCAAGACAAGGGGTGCCATGCTCTTCCATGAATTTTTGCGTGAGTATTGAGAAAACCAGACTTCCTTCCCTTTTGTTGCCTCCTTTCCTTTCCAATTCCTTTAGCATTCTTATAGTTCTTAGGCTTTCGCGGAATTCGTACATGTATTAAACTTGTTGTAAATATATTCTCTTTTCACCTATTTTCTTTTTACAAAATTGATTTTATTATTTCCGTCAACATCCTTACGCCTGGCACTTTTAATTGGGAGGGGCCACTGTATTATCATACATATATACATATATAAAATACTTATATATAATTATACATCTTATTTTAATATTATTATTAATAGTGATATATATATAACCTATATATTTACTATAATATATTAAACATATCATCTATATATATAATATACCTCATATATTTATAGAATGCAGCGGCCCACTCCCATTTGCCTTAGCTTGGACATTTATGTATTGACCTTGTACCATTCGGGTGGCTCGTCTCTCGTTCTTCTTTTTTCTTCTCCTCCTCTTCCATATACATTTACTAGTATATTTTAATAATTATATTATTCCTATATGATCTACTCATATATATATATATATATAGTCTTATAGTATATAAAGAGTAGTATGCAAGCCCTCTATATGTATAAATATAATATATATATAAATATATGTGTATATTATAGTATAGATGTTGAAATTAATAATAACTATATATATAGTATTAAATAACATATAATAAATAATAAAAATATAAACTACAACCTAAGAGCTACGATAGTCATTCATTATAATAGTAAACAAGTTTGAGGTAATAATATCGTTGGTATTTATATTTATCAGCTAAACAATAAATAACGGCGCATTTTAGATAACTTATTGTCCCTATAATGGTAGTATTCATATAATAATATGATAATATAGTACCTAAAATATAATTAAATACTAAATTTAGTTATACAAATTAATATGAATATATAATATATAAATATGAGTATGAAATTCCCTCGATGGTTGTCTTGAAGAAGATAAGAATAAAGAATAGGCTGAATCCTGGAAGGAAGTATATATATAATAATATATACTAATAATGATATAAAATATTAGTAAGTAATAATATAATAGCTTGCATAAGTATGATTATACTAAGATATACTATAATTATGGAGTAGATATGAAGGATAAGGTAAGAATTAGTATAGAGTAAATTAGTAATAGGACGGAGAGATAACGGTTGGAGGAACTGATGAAGAGGCAAATACAAAAGGATGAAGAGGGTTAAAAAGCTCCAGGAAGAGGATAGAGTGGCTGTGGAGTTAGTTTTGGGGAGGAGAGGAGCTGAAAGGGAAATTCATCAGTTTGATGAACAAGTGTTGGAGAGAGGGAAAGGTGCCGGAAAGGTGGGAGCAAAGCAATAATAATACCGATATATAAAAGTAAAGGAGATGCTGGGAGCTGTAATAATTATAGGGGCATATCTCACTGATGGACCATCTGACGAGCAATATACGGACAAGATTTTATTCCGGCAGAGGAGGTGGTTGAGACGAGAAGGATAGAGCCGAGACTCGGAGTGGAAGAACAGTACCGGTATAGAAGGGGAAGGAGGAACGACGACCTCTTATTCACACTGAGAATGGTCTCGGAGACAGATGTGGATATATGCACAGAATTCTTGTGTACCTTCGGATCCGTATCTGCAATGCATTCGATTCGGGGCGGTGCCAAGGAAAAGCTCTGTGAAAGAGCTATGGAGAGGGTTCAGCGTAATTTGAAATGCGATGTATGTGTCTCAATCACCAAACTGTCAGCAGAGGGGTACAGAAACTGAGTGCTGGAGAACAGATAGTGGTTTGAAGGTGAAACAGAGTGAACGGCAGGAAAGCTGTCTTTTATCAATCACTGCTGTTTTTATAATAAGTAAATTTAAGACGTGGTGATCAGAAATGAAAGTGAATAGATAACTGGCCGGGAACGAATTTTTTGGTGTGGCCAAGGGGGGGGACCATTCAAATCGGCATAATGCGGACCAATCTGGCATGCTGAGCGAGAATGAGGAGAGCGATTCGGATGAGTTGTGGAGTTTTGTTATGCGCGTTAAGGAGATTGTATGGAAGCGGCGCATGCAGGAGGATGAAAACTATACAGAGACTCATGAACAATAGTTATTACAGATACCGGTTAGATAGGATGAGTGAGGGGATGATGAATGATGTGTGAGGACGAGGAGGCGTAAGGCGTAAGAATTAACCTCCACATTTAATCTCGGAGGATGTTTTAACACAAGGGGAGGAAGTGGAGCGAAGGATGTTATGCGAAGAAATAATTTAAAAGGAGTATGGATTAGATAATGGAAAGCGGTATTACCCCATTGATGAATAAACAGATACTAAACCTCGGAAATAAGAGGTTAAAAAGGGATTTTTAAACAGACATAGCTGACTCCGACATGCTCTAAGAGAGCGGAAAATATGGACAGACAACGAGAAGAGAGGAGAGTAAAATACAAAGCGGCTGAGATGAGGGTATTAAGAACTATGATTGAAAAAGATGTTAGGAGGAGAATAGAAGGAATGAGTTATAGAGAAAAGAATATAGGGGTGAAGAAAAGATGACACTGAAGAGCGAAGTGGGAAGAAATTGAGATGGGGGACATCTGCGAGAGAGGATGGCAGCAGGAAGACAATGCGAAAAGAAAGATGGGAATGAACCAGAAGGGACAGAAAGAATTCAGGGAAGAGTTCCGAAGAAGAGATGGGCTGGAATCGGCTGAAGGACTCTCTGAAAGAATGTACACTACCCAAATATGAGATGCGGCTGAGAGAGAAGAGCCGAGCCAGCATGCAGGAGATGGACGCTCTGGAGAGCAGCATCGCTTGCGCAGGTCTGTGGGAATCAGAATGCTAATGAAGAATCCTTCCTGGAGAGGAAAGAAGAAGATAAAACGAATATCAATACTATATAGATATATATATATGTAAATATAATGTTTTATTTTTTGTCAATTACTACGTAATTATATATATAAAGATATATATGAAAAGAATAAAGTATATAATATAATATATATATTAATATATATATATATATAATAATATATAAATTATAGATATATATATATATATATTATATATATATATACTATAATATTATATATACTATAATAACTATATATATTATTATATAATATATAGATATATTATATATAATATATTATATATATATATTATAAATATATCAATAATATATATAACTATTAATATAAATATAATTCTATAGTGATATAAATTATTTATTATCATATAAACTTGTACATCCAGACAACACATGATTTTCTTTCCACCGTTCTAACCTGAGAATGCTATCGAAGATTATTGTCTATCTTTATACCAAATATTTCACTTTAATATATCAATAGATTTGTATATCGATGGGGATTGGTATTTTCTTTCCTTATTATAATTTTATGTATATATATTAATACTATTATTGTATAAGTCTTTCTTTGTATATTTCATTTTTTTAGTCATCTTTTTCAATTTACATATAAGAACTGATTTCTATTTAGCTTATTTGAGAAATTGTACTAATTAAAATATGTTTAGTTTTTTAACATTTTTTTTATTAAGTAAAATTAATTTATAGATTTTGTGTTCTGATGAGTTTTTAGAATTATTAATTATTTTGGTCTTCTTATGGCTGAAGAAAGACTATGCTTCTACATATGAGTCGCTTATTATTTTTTCAAAATCTTCTATATTACACTAATTTTTCATTTACTGCTTAAATAATTCCAAATTACTTACCATGTTTCACCAAGGCATACTTAAGTTTTTTAAGATGTTTTGTTGTTCAATTATTTATACACTATTCTTGTTAATTTCTTCCATCGTTCTTGAGAAGTTATAATTTATTTATAACCGATATTTTAAAATCTAGGTGCCGGATCTGAGGAATAAATAGGTACCTCTTTTCCTAATTATAAATTGTCATCTACGGTCAATAATAATTAGAAGAATTTATAATTTCGCTCATCAATTCCTTAATAATTATGAGTTTATGTTAATTGATAATTTTTTTCAATAAAAAACTAATTACGAGTTACTTTATTAGGATTAATAGATTCTATTTGGTACTGTGTTTATTATCTATTGAGGTATGAATTGAAATAGTTCACCTCGGCAATGATATTGAAGTTAACAAGAAGAAGCAGAAAAACTAAATAGTTCTAAAAATTAATATTCATACTAATTAGTGCTAGTATACTTACATACACTTGAGTCGTATAAAAAAGAGAGCAATGACCTTTCTTATTCGGTATTACTAGTGGGCCCGACAAGCAATGTCATCTTATCTAATAAAAAACGTGTAATTGAACCCATGAACGTAATAGCCCATTATTCAATTTGGCCGGTATTAATGCCGAATGACTCGAATTTCGTGGTGCACTTGTTTGAGTTATAATTTTATAGTAAAGTCTTCGTTTTTATGTATTATGTAATAATTTCTTTATTTATGACCTCAACCAAATAACAATATCGTGTTCTCATCAAGTTCCAAATGACTCGCCTTTAATAATACTAATTACAGAATAATTTTGCACCCTCACGGTTCCGATTCCCTATTTTGACAGATCAGATATTTTTTTAAAGCCACCCTGTTATTAATTGTAGAGTAGTTCATTATTAACTTCTCTTAAGAATCAATTAAGCTCTGGCCCGTTGCACAAAATCTTTCCCATTCACAGAATATTAAATTATAATTCTGAATTATTGTGCAATATTGTTTTCATTTGCCAATTATGCGTTCCGAAGCTGGCAGATCCATACCGAAATGTTCATATGCAGCTACTTTTAATGTCATGGAGATTAATATATATTAACTAATATATACTTTATTATATTTATTATATCTAATATTATAATATGCGAAACTAATGTCCAATTTTTATTTTTTATAAATATTTTGTTACTATATAAATATTTACATACTTTTTTAGGTATCTCTACCTCTTGCATACATCTATATAAATAGCCTCATCGTTTATTATTGAATAAAATAAGGAGAGATATATATTATTTTTTGTAATATATAGTATAGTATTTATAAACTATCCAGTATTTTTTCTATATAATATATTAATATATTAACTATTTATTTAATTTAGTATATTTACTTGTAAAAATATAATTTGGTAATCTATATGGGTATTAAAACGGTATTATTCCCATTATTATTGTATTATTTTTATTTAAATTCATATATTATTTTTAAATAAAGTGAAGTTAACTCAAGTATTTTGTGAATGGCATAATAAACTAGTATTATAAATAAGCTTTTATTATACTAATAAATATGTAGTATGTTGTTGTCGTTGTCTATCTATGTCGATAGGGAATATAAAGAAACGTTCAAAATGAGCGCAGTATTTATTGCTTCATTGCTTCGACTAGTGAAGTGTTATTAAGATTTACCCAAGAGACGTAAATTTCTTCTCTAAAATCTGCTTTGATCTCGAGCTCTTGTTGGTTGTTAGTATTTTTTATGGTTTTTATTTTACCCAGTTAATAAATCCACCTCAACAACCATAGGGTACTGAGCCCTTTTCAAGAAGTGGAAGGGGCGGGGAAAAAAAGATTTTGGTAAAAAAATCACGCACCCTTACTGCCAGGGCCTAAAATGCATTTATGTCTCCTTCATGTGAGGTTGCGACTGACCATTGTTCCCGAGCTAATAATAGAGATGGTGAAAGAATTACAAATCTCATTAAGTGTCGAAAAAATTCTGTACTTAGGAATAGGCAAAGTGACCTTCCTACCTCAAGATACAGAAAAGTTACTGGAAAGAAAGAGGCACCTACTCAACACCCTAATAAAACAACATCTGACCACCCGCTAACTAAGTGAATTATCTCTCCCAATTACTCTAACGATAATTCATGCGAGAGCTCTTGGGCACCCCCTTTGTATTTACATGAATTGTGCGACATGTACGTATTGCCGCCGGGATAGGTATTTATACTGCAGTAAGTTGCCCCGAGCCAAATCCGGACACTGAGCAATACTATGTATATTCCCGCATTTAGTGAAGGTGTAGACCTAATAGAGAATAGGAGTGAGAATATTAGTGGTAGCAGTTCAAACGCGATCAAGATAGATGTCTGCAAAGATTACAGATAGTTAAAAGTGAAGTTGGTCAAGAGGAGTTTTGAAAATAAGTAGATAGGTGGGAACAATTAGTATTAGTAGATTTATGTAAGATTTAGATTAGTAAGACTCTAAAGTACTCCATATGGCCATATGAGTAAAGGATAGATATTGTGATAGACTACAGAGTACGCACCCCTCAGACTCCCTACAGAAATGTTAGATAGGATGAGAACTAAGAGTACTTAATCACATAGCAATGAAAGGTCAGGAATAAGGCCCTAGTTAGATAAAACATAGGGAGCCATAAGACGTTTGTCACTTGAAACCACATAAATATCATACCCCAAGCATAACAGAAAACTGCCCAGTAGTATTTTATTACAGAGGAATCAAACTTAGCAACCATTGAATATCGAATGGAAATATTCCTAAAGACACATTTAATACTCTTGATTTATCATGTGAGATCCATGATTATATCGCATGTAGTCTATGTTTATATTCACTCAGGTATGCCAGATCCATGTTGAGAGACTATATCCGTCGTATTCGCGCCATACATCACAAGGCGATACTATTTGGTAAAAAGGGTTGTTTTTGGACAGGGGATGTAGATAAATTTTGAGTTTTAAAGAATGCTTTCTACTTCCCCGAGGTATGCAAGAGTGACCCCACCGTAAGGAAATTCCATCAGCTGTCTATCGAATCCAGACATTGAGAATTACTCGTATAGAGCGTTTCCGGGCGACTGTGTCAATGATCCGGAGAGCAAGAGTATTGATATCTATGCTCTTCAGTCAGAGAAAGAAGGATAGTGGGAATATGGTAGGTTGAATAAGTATTCATTATCTCTCGAGTCATAAGAAGGTCAAAACAAAAAAGCACTCTTCACCATGGAATATTCCCAATTATATGTTTTAGTGTAGCGTAATGAAATTAAAAAGTTGTATTTTGATACATTTAACCTCAAAGGAAGTTTACTAAATGTTCTTTCGGGTAGTATAATGTATTCTTTATTATTTGCTTGGTTTCAATGATGAAAATAGTAGGAAATACAGTTGGATAGAATTATGAATACTTATTGTTCTGATCAAAACTACTCACAGACTCCAGACGGTTAATTAGAAAGGTATTCCATGTATCCAAGTATAAATGAGTCACATACCCCTACTAACTGAATAAATTATATTCCAGCGTGTACAACGTGTAACATCCAGATATTGTGAAAAAAGAGCGGATCGGAGGTGAGTATATAAATAATAGACAACCGAGTATACTAAGTGACAATAATGAAGAAGAGAGGAAAACCCAAAGTAAGGTAGCTTATTATAGATATAATAAATGCAGTGACGCTATTTGTCACAAACCCGGTCAAATATGACTTATTCTTGGTATATGTTAATCATAGCGCCACCATACGATCTAAAGACTCGTCTCCATTGGTCCCTTAAGTGAGCCTAATGATAATAGTACCATAAATAATATTTCAGTTAGTAATTAGGTAAAATGATTATTATAGTTCAACAGCTTATGACCTATCGAGTACGTAAACTGAAAGCCATAATGTAAAATGATCTAAAAAGAAAAGGGGATGAGACTCCATGTATAGATCCAGTAAATGGAGTAAGTTAAGACAGAGTTCAAAGATTTTTAGAGATTAAGTACAAGTGAGACTATATTAGGGCTCTTAATAGAATATAGTTTTTGAAGGATTACAGCTGTCTGAGTATTTACCTTTTTTCGGGATGGTTGGAATATGCGCGCTTTACCTAAGCACTGAGGAAAAATGTAATATAGTATTTAAAGACATAGAGAGTAGAGTTGAACGAAGTGAGACATAGTAGCTCGACCAGGTACTCCTAGAGAGGCACACTACTCCTCTCAAAACTACAGGGGAGGAAATGGCCTATATTACACGCTGCCATCTAGCCATCTCTGGTAACTATTTCAATGACTATCATGAGACCCACCCATGCACTCACGATTCAATATGTTATATGATTCAGAAAAGACTATGTGTAGCCTGAGAGGAGAAGGGTAAGAAGGTAGGTAGGTGATGCCATGGAATTCGTTCCAGCTTAAGTTAATTTATCAAATGTAGATGGAGAAATAAATTAAGAGATGGTGTCGCGAGAGTGACAGTAAAAAAGTGAGAAGCCTTTTCTTCAGAAGGAAGAGTTGGTAGCAATCAGAACCGTCAGAGCGAAAAGGGGAGGAAAGGGCATATTTACAAAAGTTGTTAGAATGTTTTTGGCAAGGGCCAGAAATTTTTATCAATATAGAAGCCAAGCGAGTTGTCGCCACTTGTCTTTCCCTGCAACGATTGCCGAGCAGAATGAAAATTGAGTAGAGTAATAGGAGAAAGAGAGTTTTTCCATGCCCGATACGCAATTGTGCTCTCTCTCAACTGTAATTGGCGCTCTCTCAAATAATGGAAGTCTGTAGAACAATGGCTACTGCACTCCCAGAGATACACGCGAATTTATTTATTACAGAGACATTGAGTCAGCCTCGCCAGTTTTTCTCCGAAAAGATACTGTATAATGAATTTCCCCTGCGTACATAAGTGAACGCTAGTTCAATGCCACATTCGTAGAAGGTGACCTCTAACAAGGCCCCCAACCTTAGTTATTCTATTGCCCGTTCTGTGACGCGGTAAGGACAGTGCACCGCTGAGCAGATCCTGCGGCAAAGAGAGTTCATGTCCAGAGTGGAATAGTATATTGTTTTGTCCGTGACCTATGTGTTAGTGTTGTGTGTGTGTGTGTGTGTGTGTGTGTGTGTATATATATAATGTGTGTGTGTGGTAGTGTGTGTGTGTGTGAGTTATAGTTCTGAAAATTTTATTATATATATAATCATTGGGTGGACGCATTATCGATCTGAAGATACCGATTACGTATACAAAATTATTTAAATATAATAATAATATATTTATTTAAATAATTATAAGTTATATATAATATTATGATATTATAATAATAATATATATATATATATAATTAATATTATAGTAATATATATACTATATATATAATATATATATATATATATATATAGTTATATATATTTAATTATTAATATAATAATAGTATTATATTATATTAATATATATATATATTACTCATACTTATAATATATATATTTTAAATGATTATATAATACTATATATATAATATTAATATATATATAATATATATTAATATTATATATATATATTTATATATAATAATATATATATAAATAATTTCTACTAATACTATGTCTAAGGGTGTGACTGGTGTGTGTGTACTGAGTGAGTGTATGATAGTAGTTCTGTTTCGCCACTGCTAATAATACGACCTCCTTACATAAAAACAAATAATGACAACATAACATAAAAACAAAAATCACGCACATCTATATTAATTAACGTAATTAATGTATATACTTGTATAGCCCGCGTATTATATATATGTAACTATTCCAAGCTAGATAAATAACAACCACATTAAAAAAAATCCACTCTAATAATAATTTAATAATGGAAGTACTAAAATATATAGTTTAAATAGGGTAATGCCCGATAAGGAGCATTATTTCATAATAGGTGTATGTGAAGTGTATAGTCAGATAAATAATGTACATTCATATATTACATAAGCAAATATAGAGACTGGATAATAAATATTCTAATATATTATAATTAAACATATTTAATAAAAATTAGTCTAAAAAGATAGTATAATAAAGGCTTAATGGTTTGCTACAGATAGGCATAACTAATATACACGGTATGGCATTATCTGTCTCATCGATGGTTATATAACTTGATATTTCGTATAATTTAACATACTTAGGTCCTACCCTTCTATAAATATTTTATAAGAGGATAGAGCACATCATGTTCTTTATATATCGACCTATTTTCTACTTTCTGTGAAAGAAGCTGGCAGTATTGTAGATGAATGAGATATGGGACATATACCTTACTTAAAAATTGTAATCTACATATGACATATGGAACTAACCAAGCTACCCAATTCTTTAAGCATGTATTATATTCATAAAACATAAATCTCTCACAGAGTATAACACTTTATCTCTTAACCGTCCACATGACTTAATACTATTAATTAAGTAGGGTGATAAGTTATCTCTATACTGGTTGCATATAATATATAAGTACGATTTAACCCGTTATATGATATATCTAGAGATAAAATTTTATTTAAGTAGCAATATAAAAATAATTTTCAATAATATTAATAGTAATATAAATATAACGACAAAATAAGTAGAGGTATAGTAAAGCTATTTATTTCATTCCTCTCGACTAATATAATAACGTCTAATTCATTAATTATAACAGGTTAACTAAGTTAAATAAAATTTTGTGATAATAATATAATATGTTGTTCTCTCGTGGTAAATTAGTATGTTAAGGGTTATAAAGGACATTAGCATTTAAGTCAATATGTTATCCTCTTTCGGAAAGGATTGCAGGTGTTGAGAAATTGCGGTGCGAACCTAAAGGCTGTCCCAGATCTTAGCCCTTGAACTCATAGAATCATAGAGATTTTGCAATATACTTTGGGAGTCACAGATCGATTCTGAGTATTGAAATGCAAGACGACTACGCATACTAATCACACAATGGTTGCATTGGAGTGTATTCCAAAAGATTTAATGAATTATGTAAAATGTGTGTTGACTAAAAGGTTATATCTAGATTTAACAACCTTAAAAGAGCACCGAGTATAGTGAATCAGACTACCATGCATGCAATTCCATAATTTAATCGTACTCTACGTATCAGAGTGTTTATTGCTGATTGATGAATTGCTGATAGACGAGCCCTTATCACTTAATTTAGGTTCTCGACATATCTCTTACAGTATGAGGAATATTATACCGGTGGAACATTCATGTTTGTGTCGATTTTAATTACCCGCATAAATGATAAGGAGATTGAGAAGTGCGCAACTTGGCAGTTGCACCGTGGAAGATTGGAGATAAAATATTTCCTTTGAGAAATTCACTTTTCTGTCAGCTATTGTAGGAGTTGTGTAGTTGATCTCCACACCATAACAGGTGATGAGCAGCGTGTACATTGCTTTATCACCGGAAAAGAGACCACAAACCGGTACAAAGTATTAATGAGAGAACATTTATTTAATACCCAACAATTGTAAAGGGAATAACTGGAGGATAAGGAGGCTGACGATTATATAACACTTTATAAAAATGTTCTAGAATAAGTCTAAGTAAGGAAAATTATATATAATATATAATATGATATATACGATATATAGAAAACTAATATTGTTTAATAAGCTATAATATTTTTAATTTAAATACTAATATTAATTTAATGATGGAGTATACAAGATTATTTGTTCGAATTTGTATTAGATTTAGCGAATTATTAATATTTATATTAATAATATGTATATATATTATAGAATATATGAATATTACTACTAATTACTAGTTTATATTTGTGAAGTTAGTACTAATATTATGACTATATATAGTTTAAGAACATCTCTTTTATTTATCTTTTAACTATTACTGACTCTATTATATACTATAACATATTTGACTGCTATGTATAAATATTTATTCACCACCAATATTTTATTCCTCATAACTCATATATATTACTTTTATTTATTTTGTTAGAGCTTATTAACATTAACAATACACTTACTTATATGGCTACTAATATGTATACAAACCGTCTCTCATATTATATAATATATATCTCTCTATACATTCTATATCTTCTATATTCTATTTCTTTATATTATATACTCTAATATATATAATAATATGTTACTATAGCATTTGGTCTATTCTCTCCTCTCTCTCTCTCTCTCTACTTCACATCTCTATCTTACTCTCTATATCTCTCATTCTATACTATATCTCTCTCTATCATATATATATATATCTCTCTTTTCTGCTCCTCCTCCTCTCTCTCTCTCATCTCTCTCTATCTTACTCTCTCTCTCTTGCATATATATAAATTGATTCATATAATATATATCTATCTCTGTCTAATTCTTAATACTTACTCACTCTTACTTACTCTCTCTATCCTCCACTAAACTCCTCATCATTCCTATCTGACCTTTCTCTCATATTATATATTGTATATTATCTAATACTATGAATAATTGATTATATTAAGAGAAGACGATGTTATTGAGCCGAAAAAAGATGTGAGAGAAGTGTTTAAATGAGAGAGAGTAGCGCTGGAGAGAGAGAGTAAAGGGTTATGACGAGTTATAGTAAAGAGTAAGAAAATAATGAATAATAAGAGTATATTTAACTCTATTATAATCAAATTAAGATTAATATATAATGTAATCCAATATGGCAATTATGCATCCAGGTAATAATAGGTGTTTTAGGTTATTATGAATAAATTTGATATTAACTTAGCGTACCTCCAAGTACCTCAAATAATCTATGAACATCTAATATTTTGCAGCTCTAAATAATAAGTGCACATAGTTCATAGACAGTGGGATTGTTTTCGCATTAATATATCTAACATAGCATTACCATACTAGATGTTCATTTCTGATTTGTGTCCACACGTATGAACACGTATATATATACTCGTATATATTCATATATGTAGAAATAACTATTTGATTTACGAGCTCCCTTTTTGGCCATTTCTATCCTTCGTTATTATTAAGCGATGCTCCAACCTTTGTTCAAAATTGGTGAAATATTAATATATAGTAAATATATAATTACATTCTATAAACTTAATAATAATATATTTAAATAAAATATATAATAATAAATAATTAATTATAATAATAATAATATTAATATAAATATTATAAACTATCTAATTAATAATTATTTTTTTATTTATTTTTTAAATGAATATAAATAATAATAATAATATTATTAATAATAATTAAAATTAATATAAGTATTTATATATTTATAACTTTACCTTTGCTACTTATCTAATTTTATTCTTAGTTTTATATTATTATTTTTATATACTTACTACTTACTTAGAAATACAGTTGTCAAAATAAAAGTATGTGATAGGCATTATTATACAAAAAGAATACTTGATCTCTAAAATAGTACCTCAATTGTATCAGAGTTGTTTAGTCACCTCACCAGTTCGATTGGTAACAACGAGATGAGATTTTTTACAGCAAAAGATTTTAAAGTTGGGAACAAAAATTCGTTTCAATATATGAGCACATTGTATAAATTATTTAGTCGATTTCAAAAAAGTACTATAGTGTAGAATTATATATTTAAGTGACCAAAACTTAGCGCTTTCTTTATGTTTATATCCTTGCTGGTTTTAGAGGTTGTTTGTTTTAAAGAATGCGTCTTCCGCAATATTTTCAGTTTTTATAGCGCTAATAACTCGCTATTTATGATGAAGATAGAACCTTAAGTTTTCTCTTAATTCCCAGATCTTTATGAGTCCACAGTGACAATTTTGTCAATAGTTCTGGCAAATAGCACTTTAAGTTTCTGTTTCAACTGTTCTATTAATAATTGTTTCGTATTAATTTTACTATATATATATGGTTAAGCTTACTTTCCTTAAGAACACCCGTTAGGTTGCTAGTTATTTCCTTCCTATATAAATCTGTGATATAAATTATATATCTATAATAATATAATTTTAGTCGTTACTGTAACCGAATACAGCTATCGACATGACCAGTCAGATATTCATGGATCAATTGCGATTTAGTGATATAACATCTACTAATATATAGGTGTAATATTATAATGATTTAAGCGTTTTTATTTGATTATCAGATTTAAGATTCACCCAAATACCTGTAAGTAACCATATGAAATTTTAGTATTAGTTTTAAACTTATGATGACTCAATGTTGTGTATATATAATCATCATCAATTATTAAATGTGTATATATATAATATAGTAGTGTTAATAATTTACATTCATAGATGAGGCTAGTATATATTTTGACTCTGCGTTTAACTCGCGTTAAAACCGGTTCCTTTTGCATTTGAAGTGTTATAAGCTATGGAATAAAAATAACCAATATTAGATGCTATCATCCCCTCATGGGATGTAATAACTGAGTGTCGGCTAGCTTGATCCGAACGCTATGGGTGCTTGTACATATCTATGTCCGCGAAGTAGTTTGATTAAAGAATGGATACTCGTATAGAGTTAATTATTTACCTTTGTTATGCTCTCTCTCCTTGTTGGATGCTAATTATATTAAGTTCAGACCACAGGTGAGATTACAGAAGAATTCTCGATTCTCTCTTCTGTTTCACAATTTGTTGTGGTTCGTATAAGTCTTCACAGCACATTTCAACCGCGTTCATCATGCATAGGGATTCCTCTCTCCATCCGAGCAAATTTATAAGCCCTATATATGTAGTGTTTAATTTCAACTCTGGTGGAAATAGCTCTGTGAATAACTGGCTGGTATTTTTTCCAACAGTATGAGACGACTGTAATTAAGGTTATACATAGAGTACCTGTATGTAGTTGGTATCTTGTACATAGTAATATAGATAAAGTTTAGTTATAAAAATAAACTGCAGTGTAGTTGACAGTTTGTCACCCTTTTGTATACCGATCCTTACGCAAATAAATTATCATACAAATTAATATTATTATATATGGTCACTTTTTTAGTACTCATAAGCTACTATATCTCTTTTCCTGGGTACTTATATCATTTGTCTAGTCGTTATTATTCAATTGGTCAGGGCTGCCTTACCTCTCAGATTTGTTTAGAAAGGTCCCATCATCTATCATCTGTACTCTGTATTCTTGCACAGCATCAGCATATTCGTCCTATTATTTCAATAGATGATTTAAATGTATGTATTGTTAGTGTGTACTTGTATGTTATCTTGTTACTATTCACCCCGGAGCC
>JABUQX010115765.1:0-5000 GCA_015478945.1 Trachelipus rathkii | reverse complement strand
CGTACACTTATACACACATTCACTATGCACACTTACATTTACCATAGACACTTACATTTACACTTATACTCACGTACAAACACACTGCCAACCTTTTGGTGTCCATGCGTCAATTTGACCCACGGTAATTTTTTGTCCTTCCTTTAGGGACTTAGCCCTTTTTTGATGTCTTAACCTTGTTTGACCATGATATTTCGCCTTTGACCTTGCCATATACCATGGGTCAATTTTGACCACGCTAACTTGATGGCTTTGATGGTTCCCAACCACCGTAAGAGGTACCTAGGGATGTTCTATTAGTGTTCTATGAGTATTAGATGAGTGCCAGGTGAGTGCCAGGTGAGTGCCAAGTGAGTGCCAATGAGTGCCAAGTGAGTGCCACATAGTGCCAAGTGAGTGCCACATAGTGCCAACTGAGTGCCACTTTTTTCAAGGCTTTTCTAGGCCTCCCCTGAGCCTAGAATAGCCCTATTATGGGTGTCTACCCCTAGGTAATAAGTTAATGAGGAATCGATATGGTGTATATTACAACTTGCTAGGATTGCTTCCTACTATGAGTTAGTATTTTTTATAACACCTTATAGCATGACAGAATATATATCTGAAAGAGTTACACAGTTAGACAGTGACCGCCAAACGTTTCAGAAAGTCCGCGTCCGCAGGTCCAAGCCCGTCGCGGAAAACCGCCGCGCGTGCGCCCGCAGGCGCAATATTCCGCGCGAATGGCCGCCGCGTGCGTCCGCAGACGCAAAAATTCCCGCGCGAACGAAAAATATGATATCAATGTAAACTATTCAAAGAATTTCTTTTCAAATATACTATGAATCATTCATTTTTACTACAATTGTACGAAATTTTATTAAAAACATATACTTTACATACCTTAAAGCAGTAAATCAGTAATCAATAAGAGGGTTATTATCTAAACACCTAGGGATTTAGTAGCCTTTTGTTTAACTGCTTTACTCTTTACTCATGTTTTACTGCTTTAAACTCATGTTTTATTGCTTTAACTCACATGTTTTACTGCTTAACTCATATATTTTATTAACATTACATACCTTAAAGCAGTAAATCAGCTAAATCAATAGAGGTGTTACTACCTAACACGATTACTATGCTTTTGTTTTACTGCTTTACTGCTTAAAACTCATATGTTTTACTTGCTTTACTTTCTTCCTTTACGCTTTAACTTTCTGGTTACTGCTTTAAAAACTCATATATTTTATTAACATTATGACTTTTCTTTTATATTTTATTTTGTTTTAATACTTTTTATTTATTATTTCTATTTTTATTTTTGTTTTAAAAATTGTAATGTAAGGAAAAAAACACACAGAAGTTTCTGTTATATTAATTTTATTTTATAAAATTGTACGAAATTTATTAAAAACCTTTTTATATATACGAGTTTTAGGGGTATAAAATCGCGTTTTCATTTTAAAGGCATTTATTACATAACTAGAAACTATAAAATCATTGACATAAATAAATTTTTAGCATCAAATATATTTACAAGTTTATTAAAACATAACATTATTAAAAAGCCATATAATGAAATTAAATACAATAGACTCCACACAAATTAGAATATAAGGGTTGAACGGGGTAAGACATAGTTTTTACATAACTTACATTATTATATTTTAAAAATAAGGATATAATGATTATTCAATATAAATTTTAAGTTCAAAGAATCAATTATGTGAACAGCATCATTTTTTGCTCTATAAACGGAAATCCAATGTCCTGCTGAGGTGATGTTGTGACGAGGCAATGTATTGAATATGAAGCAGGTATCCTGCTCCAACTTTACAGAGATTATTTCGTTAATAGCAAACATCCTAAAAAGCGAGGTTCATTTTTAAACACCGATTGTATTTCTCTTCATCATTCTTTAATAATTCAAAGTACGTTTGCGTAACTCTGTCAAATTTCAATGAGTGAGGATGCTCAAGATAGCACCACTACAGTGCATGGGTGATTGTAGATCGATCCAAAAGAGCGAGACTTAGTCCTAAGTTCCCGTTCTCAAAATGTTTAAATGATAGGCGTTACAAGCTGAAAGGTCAGCACATGGAGAATCATAGGCCATATAAATTACTATTCCTTGCGTATTCTTCAAGATTTAAAGCCTGTTCCGCTATCATTACATGATACAGTATGGCATATTAAGTCGTAAAAGGGACGAAGCGTACAGAGAGATAGGTCTCCGTTATATAACATTTCATAATCACGTCCGTGAGGTAGTCCATTCACAATGTAAACTGATACCCCTAAGCCCGAAAGGTGTGAATTTATAGGGTGACTTTTTATAATTCCCGGAGTAGGCATTCATGTTCGACAATCCCTATTATTACTTTCTGTGTTTTAAATTTCCGTTCACAATGTTTGGTATATTGATACTTGACTATCCTTGAGTGAAATTAAATATCTTGGTTTAACTCTCTTAATAGAGGGTACTTTGCTTTAGTATTCAAAAGCGAATTTTCAATTTCCAAATGTTCGCCTGTGGTGATAATTTCACTTTTTCTAACATAGAGATAAAGCTCCAAACAGTTTGAAAACAGGGTTCAGGACATACAGCATGTAGCAGGTAGGCTACTTTTTATTTTTAAGAGCAAATTTAGCATTATCGTGATAAAACATTCGTAGGTATCTACAGATGTAGAATGAGTCTTCTTGAGAGAAGATATCACCATTTAATCGACCGTAAAATTCATAAGTATTCATTTATGACTTAGCTGCTTTATCTATATGTGCAGCTTCATCTTGAAACTGTAAAAACCAACCATTGCATTGGAGATGAGATTGTTTAGCGTCCTCTGAATAATTTAACAAATGTTCTATATAGCTTCTATAAGGATAATTAGCCGCTGACGCACCTATTGAAGTCCCGTTAAGATAGACTTCAACCTGGGTGAAACATGTATACAGGAAATTTTGATTCTGTATATACTATATGGTCATCACCCGAAGCGAAGATCTGCTACCATCAGGTGGTGTCAATTTCGTTTTTTACATATAAAAAAACACATAGAGGGATCTAAAGTACTGCATCCGAAGTACCTGGAATATTGAACTCTACAGGACATCTGTGTTGGTAATTGACATGCCAGAGGATTAATACTTTATTTAAAGTTGGAATTCTTTAAACGCTTATCTTGTAGGCGTTCATGGAGAGAGATCCAATCAAACTCTTACAACAATTCAGCGACTAGAAGGATGGAAGGAAAATGCATCTTGCATGCTGCGAAGCTCTGGTCGTATAATGAACATTTTCATGAAAAAACCTTACTTATATACACAGCTCGTATAAAAGTTATCAGTTAGTAATTAAATAGCAAATACATCAATACATTTTTTCTTTAGAGGAGTTTCCGCTTCAACTTTTTCTTTATGACAATCTTCTTGGTCCCTCGACCTTGACCTGACATTTTACGTCTTATTTTACGCTTAACATCATCCAACATCTCATCTGAAACATCGGCAATACGCCTTTTTAATGCTGCACGAGGATTATTTCCAGCAGCAATATCTTGAATAGTATGCAAACCTGTTCTTATAGCTTTTTTACCTATATACTCCCCACCTCTCCTGAGTAGAGGCCTTGCACTTCTCCATAGCTTGGCGAAAAATCCACCAAGGCCATACCCCCTTTGCATTTTTGATCCTCTGAATACCCTTTCCTCGTCCATTATTACAGGAGTGTCTTTCGTATACTATCTTTACACTGTGAGAGTATGTTAATGAATGAAAAATATATCTGACTACACCTCTTATATATAATCCATTATGCTGTAATTACTGCATCTGTTTCTTTCTAATATGAACTTTGCATAACAGTGCTCCGTCTGTAAAGGGGAAGGGATTTCCTTCTACATCTTTTATATGCACGCGTACAGAGTCAAAATTTGATCTATTCAGAGGTAGATAATGAACATTAGGGAATGTTATAACTTTACTCTCTTTGGGAAAATATACTACTCTTAATAAAGGAGCTTTAGTATTACCTACATATTGATGATCAATTATATTTGTATATACATAAGCCATACCAGGGTGGCTGAGCATCTCGGACGGTGTACATGTATAATGCAGTACTCGGTCTGCTTCATCTTTTTGTTCATGTGCAGTCATGCGGTTGTTCTCCACAGATAGTATAATCCTCTTCAACATAGTAGGGACATCATGAAGTATATCCAGCTCACCATACCGTTTGCGGATATGTTTTCGCTGCCACTGTGACCGTTCGAGAAAAAACGTATCACGGTCTCTCAGGTTTACACTTACTTTTGATCTTAAAGATATATTACTTTAGCTTCATAGGTACGCAAACAGTTTGTTATACCAGATCCTACACATAATACTCATAACAAAGAGATCGTTAAATGACGTGAAAATAGCAGCACCGATTTAAAGTAACTCGTCGCAGAGCATGATTCTTCAAAGAAGTATTCTCTGTTAGCAATGTATGTGTTTTCTATTTGCACCTTGTTCGCATTGTAGTCCTTTTCATATAAGTTCGAGTATCTTTCAACTGTAATATTTAGTTTCAAACACATTCACCAGCTTCTGTACACTGTCATCCATATATAGATTGTGTATGATAATTTTCTATGTCCGTATAATATCATTCACAGTAGTTTTGTCTTGCTTCGTTTTGTGTGTGTGTAACCGTCCGTGTGCTAGATTGGTGTGGGTGGGGTGATAGGTGTGGTGGTCGGGGATGTAACGACAGTTGTAAAATCGCGAGAGTTTTAGTGGTATCAGGATGTAATCCAAAGAGGCTGAAGACGGTAGAGTTAAATAAAAGTGGTCTACACTCTCCATGATTATAATGCCAACTGATTAATGATTCTTAACTTCACTTGCTTTTATTATGTGTAAGTATTTAAACTTAAGTCGGTAGGGTATACCCCCTCCATTTCACCAGTACCTGCTTATTTTTTCCTTTACCTCTCTATCTAAAGTATTTTTTTCAATTATCCTCTTTCCCT
>JABUQX010115764.1:12500-18533 GCA_015478945.1 Trachelipus rathkii | reverse complement strand
GGGTTTCAGAGCCATTGCCGCTTGTTACAAACTTCATACACATCCTCCACCTAAACCTAACCAGCATCAAGTCATTATAAGCGATTTCCCACCCCAATCCTTAGTTACATTATGAGCTATTGCCGTTAAGGTGTAGATTAAAATATGACGAATCACTAAAACCTGAACATTTCGCTACGATAGAAAAAGTATTGAAATGTAGATATTCGTATTTGCTAATACTAAGAAACATATGCTCGAAGTCGTATTTAAACCTCATGAGAGGAATAGGCGTCTCACTCTTTTTGTAATAGGTTATGAAAAGGTGAGAACCCACTATTATTACCCCTTCCCGAAAGACAGTATCAAACTTGCAATAGGTAGTGTAGATCCTAAGGTTATAGCAGGCCCCATCCTTTGTACCCAATGTTATAGTTTCACGGATCATATGACTAAGCATTTAAAGGATGACAGTACTGAATATAGGTGTACTCAATGTTTGACCTATGAATGTGAAGGTAAACCCTGTAGAGATGTACAAATTTTAAACTGTGATGATTGCAATCGTGATTTCTATAAGGTTGCATGTCTCAAATTGCATAAGGGAGACACATGCAATAATTCTTTAAGGTTTGCCAGCTATGCGATGCGCTGAAGATGACTGATAAGCAAGGTAAACATCAGCATAATTGTGAGCATATAAAGTGTGCTGTATGTGATGAGAAGTATGGTATAGATGGGGTACAGCATAAATGTTACATGAAGAAAATCAAGATTCCCGACGATGAAGAAATGGCCAAAAGGAAGAAAGTTTTCACTTTTTATTATGATATCGAAACATATAATCATAATGAGCATGAAGACCCAAATTGTAGAACTATAACTGATATGGTTCCTTACCTATTGGTAAGTACACTGGTATGTTTTGAATGTGGAGAGAAAGAATTAGGTAATGAACAATGTGCGAAGTGCGGTACTAGAAGAATGGGAGTATTGAAAGGTGATTTAGATGCTGATGAATAGTATAAAATATTTCCAGTTGCTAAATTCATAAACTATCTCTTCAACTTCTCTGAAAAACATAAGAAAGCAGAAATATTGGTTGCTGCCCACAATGGTGGAAAGTTTGATACACAATTAATGTATAGCAAACTGCTCGCTAGATACGATGTGAATGCCATCTCATCTAATCCTGTGAAAAGGGGTTCAAAGATCATAAAGATGACTGCCAACCGCAATATATAGTTCAATGATACTTTTATGTTCATGCACTGTGCTTTAAAGAAACTACCTAAATACATGGGGATTGCAACGAATCTAGCTAAGGGGTTCTTTCCATACAGATTTCTGACGTTCGAGAATGTAAAATATAAAGGTCGGATTCCAGATAAGGCCACATTTGAAGTAGACCGTATGAGCGACATCGAAAAGTTTGAATTTGAAAGATGGTTTAATATATTTAACGATAAGGAATACGACATCGAAGCTGAATGCGCCACCTATTGTATTCAAGATGTTAACCTCCTTCGTCAATGCTTTGAGAAGTTTAGAGGAATTTTCTTGCGTGATTAAAAAATTGATTGTCTCACCGAATGTTCAACCATCGCATCATTATACTTTAAAATCTTTAAGATGCACTTTATGCCAGAGAAATCACTGGCACATATTGGTAGAATAAAAAGATGGAAACTTTTCTTTTGAAGGGGTGAAATGGTTAAATTTCATGGATCTACACACAGGTCGTCGTATTCAACATGCTAGAAATGGAGGTGAGGTTAAATTTAAGTTCAAGAACAGATACCTAAAACCTGACGGATACGTTGAGATTCTCCTTGAAGAATATACGACTATTAACGGTGATACTTTCGTTACTAAGCGACAACTCAATGTTAATGAACAGACGATTGAATTGAATGAACAAAGACCACCACCAGTACCTGATGCGCGCGTTAAGAAAATCGTATACCTTTTCCATGGTTGCATCTGGCATGGTCATCAGGCATGTAAGGAAGGACTAGAGAAACTCGGTGATATATCCAGTCTGGATAGATACACCATAACAATGAGACAAGAAAGGGACTATAAGGCTACAGGCTATGAAGTGATTAGGATATGGGGATGTGAATGGAAAAAGATGAAAGAGGAGGGTAATGTCACAGTTGTAAACACTAAGGGATGAGACAAGAATCGAGAATTTAGGTCGGTATGTACAGTTTCAAGGGAATGAATTAGCAAATGAAAGGTTGATAGTAGGCAATGCTCTGGATTGTGGACTTACCGAGCCTTTCGTATATTATTACCCACCTACAGATGGGGTTAAAATACATTATCTCGATTTCACGTCTCTATACTCTTATGCACAGAAAACCAAACCTTTTCCTGCAGGTGTATTAAAGAAACTCAAAGCTCATTGAACTTCCATCAACCGATGGCTTTGTTAAAGACATGAACACCACGTATTCGGTTTGGCTTATGTAAGTGTTCTACCCCTAAAGAGTAATATACCCCAGTATTGCCCGGGAAGGATGAAGTAGATTTGTATTTACATTGTGTAATACATGTAGCGCAAACAGGGTATGAAGGATAAGTGCAAACATACAGCATAATCAGCGTATGCTTAAAGGCGTTCTACTGAACACCTGAACTGCACTCGCACTGAGAAAGGATTTAAATCTAGAAACTTTACGAAATTGGAAAAGTTCGAACCTTCCATGGAATATTTTTAGCAAATGTGTGAGACGTTTCTAAAATGGGAAGAATGTGCAGCGCATCGGGACTTCCGACCGGAAATCCTTCAAAACAGGTTCCCTGAATTCTTACAGTATCTGGTCGTCTTTGAACAATTTGAAGGTGTTAAACTAGATGCTGACAGTATTATGACGAATCCTTGCATGATGTACATTGCTAAACTCTTCCTGATTTCCTTATGGGGCAAGCTAGCACAGAGAGTACGCAAGGGAATGAAGATATTGGTGTAGCAGTATGCAGGTATGAAGATCTAATGAATAGAGCAGAATTAGAAGTGAAGAATATCATTGTAGCTGGTGACCACCATATCGTTGAGGTTACACATACAAACTACGCGAACCAAATATCTAAGGCTACAAATGTTGCTGTAGCAGCTTTCACTACTTCCTACGCCCGTGTAGAATTATACGGGCTTCTAAGTTCATTAGGTCAGCGTGTATTCTATTGTGATACTGACAGTTGTGTATTCATAGCAAGAGAGAAAGATTATATCCCTGCCACAGGAAAATTCCTCGGAAACTTGACAGACGAGATAGGAGAAGGCATTACGGCTGATAGCTTCGTGTGCACAGGTCCTAAATCCTATGCATTAGGACTGCGTAAGAGTGATGGAACTGAATCGTCACATCCAGAAAGCTAAAGGTCTTACTCTAAATCAGAATACTAAACATATTATTAACTTTGAGGGTATGGAACGATCAATCTGGACAAAATTGCTTAAGATATGGAAAATACAAAGCCACCGTGATTGGATGGTCCTAAATGATGATAATGCCTATTACAATGCAATAGAAGATAGGGATGTAACAGTTAAGGCTATAACCCAGATGATGGAAGAGGATGATGAAACCTACTCATCCTCATGAGATCCATAACATGGATGACTCCCATCTTCCACATGTGAATAAAACCACACATTATCGAGAGGTTAGAGTTCCCGATATGCAGATAAGATACACCAATGTAGGGACCGTAACCTTGATTAACTCAATAAAGAAGTTCCGTCACACCTCCAATAAACGAAATCTTATTCAGAGTACGGCTCGTAATATTTGGTCAGGGATTTGATGGGGATTTGGAACCTATAATATATATATATATATAATATATATTATATAGGTATATATATATATATATATTATATATATATATATATATATATATAATATTATATATATATATATTATTATATATAGTATATAATATATATATGATATATATATAAATAAATATATATATATATATATATATATATATATATATATATATATATTATATATATATATATATATAATATAATATATAACTATATATAATATATATATAATAATAATATATTTATAATATATAGACTATATATATATAATATATATTATTATATATATATAATATATATATATAATACAAATATATATATATATATATTAAGATATAATATATATTATATATATATATATATAAATATTATATATATAGATATATATTATCATATATATAATTATAGTATATATATATATATATAAATATATATAAATATAGATATTATAAATATATATATATATTAATATATATATAATATAATACTATATAATAAATATATATATATTATATATATAGATATATATATATAATATATATATATATATATATTAAGGTGGGCTGAAATTTTAAAACAAAAAGTCATGTTAATAGTACCTGGCTTTTGAGTGTAAAAAATATATTTATGACAAAAAAAAACAGTGCCCGTAGATCATTTATAGTCGTCCCACTTGACCTTAAGTTCAAAAGGTTAAAAAATCTAGTATTTTATCGGATTAATGGTACAAAAATGTTCATAACGATTATTACTGATTAATGCTAAAAACATGATCTTTTATATCAAAATATTCCAAGAATTTAATTTTACACAAATTTTATTGAATAATCTTTTCTTGTAAAGCTAATAGTTTTCCTTGTATTTATAAAAAAACATATTTCTACTGATAAAAAAAATTGTATTGATAATGTTAAAATTTGACCAACTTTATATCAGTTTGCTTATTTTTTCAGAGCTTTTATTATTATTATTGGAAATTTAATTTAAAATTAATGTGTACAAGAAATTCTGCTAAGTAAATTCTAATTAATGAAATGCTATTAAAACCTTCACGAAGAATTCCCCCAGAAGACTGCCAACCGTAAAAGCCGCGGGATTAGAAAGATGAATTTTTTCAAAGAGTATAGCACAGAAAATTTTCAAAGAGAAATTAGTGATAAGCTTTATAACTTATGGATAAAGTATAATGTTTACATCTATATCTGCAAATGCTATTCAAATTGAGATGAATAATCACCTTAAGAGTTTGTCACATCTGAATTAATGATAGAAAAAACAAAGGTCCTAAATTTAAATTGACGCTTCAAGTTTATAGAAGATCTGAAACAAATTATTTGACTATTTCAAAAAAAGACCAAAAATCTAGCAGCTGCAAAAAGAAAATATTTGCCCTACAAATACAGATTGATGAATCATAAGTTTTATGAATGCAGTAAACTGAGTATGTTTAAATGGAAAATACCTACTTTTTCAATTATAACTCAATAGATATGGTAAAATATATGAATTAAGGTAATCAAAATAATAAATTAATCAATATTATTTTAATTTAAATAACATTTTGCATGTAATTTCTTATAAAGAATGAAATCTATCATAGTCTTAGTCAACAATGGTTATCAAATTTTGATGCTTTCATTAATTGCACATTTCTGAAATTTTAATAAGGAGGATCCAAAAAACTAAATTTATCGACCTATTTTTGACAGGACCAAAGAACTGTCAGAAAGGGCTACTGTACTTCAAAACCAGTTCCTTTAACAACTGAAATTAAGTTTAAGAAAAGAAATATCCAAGAAATTGAAAGTGCAAAGAAATCCAAAAAAACTGATTACTTAGAGTCAAAACCAAGTTGTTCTTATCAACTTTATCCAGAAACTGATCAAGAAAGCCCCATTTCAGAATCCGTATTTGAGGAAAACATTCAGCAGTCCTATGTTGAAATGCTTACAACATCTTCAAGCAATGATTCTGATCCTGATTATATTGCAGATGGTCTAAGTGATCAACAAAACAGAAGGGAACTTCCAACATTAGCCGAATTATGTGACAGATAAATGAAAATTATGATATCAAATAATATCTAAATAAATCTACAGATTGTGTAGCTGATAAATAACATTTCAAAGTATTATATCTAATATAAATCTTTTTTAGGTATCAAATAAGTGACAGGGCTGGTGCAGCAATCGCTTCATCTGTATTAGTAG
>JABUQX010115763.1:0-12500 GCA_015478945.1 Trachelipus rathkii | reverse complement strand
AATAGCTATTAATAATAATAACTAATAATAATAATAATAATGAAAATAATTATAATGATAATAATTATAATAATAACTGCATAGTAATCGTAATAAGTAATAATATAAAGAATAATAACGATCTTGTCAATGAAATAAATACTACTACTACTACTACTACTACTACTACTACTACTACTACTACTACACTAGAAGCTTTTAAAGTATTGTTAAATGGGGAACGAAATTTCAAGACAATGAAATTACAATTTCCCCTTGCATTGTACATGTCAAGGTTCTCGAGAGTAATAATTTAATATTTTTGATTTCCTTTTCAAGAAATACATGACTAGCGTAGCGCGTAGACTTTCTTTATGGTCAACTTCAAAAGAGGAACATTGACCCCAGCAGAATTAAGATCTGCATTGTTACTTTTGAGAGGAAAGTTCTCTCCATTAACGAGAAAATTTTAATTTTCAAGAGCGAGAGCGCTCGCAATCATGTGCAAACATCTGTTTGAGAAGCAGGAACAGGTATTTTCCAGATTTAGAGTAGAGGAGGCAAAAGAAGATATGTGACACAAATAATAAATATTTGTCGAGAAAGACCTATTTAAATTTACACGTCATCTAATTGCTGTTAGCATTATTCTGCCTGGGAATGTAATGCGCCCCATACTATAATTCCAAACTTTGCCATGCCTCAAAACTTAAAGAAAACTTGTAAAATGGTTACCCGCTCCTTCACATAAAAAAAAAGCTACAGACGGAACTTTCATTAATTAGCAGTCAAAAACTTTCGAACTTCTTCAATGTTCGAAGCATGTGAAGAAGATTCTTTGATTCATAATATGTGAAAAATTTAAAATTAAAGACAGTTTAATTGAAATGTGTTAAAAATATTAAAAATCCTGTTACTGAACCTATCCCGATGACCACATCGAAAGCTGAGCGGTGTTTCTCTAGTCTCTACATTAAAAAGCCAGATCATGATATTTTTAGCTTTACGATAGAACATCACAGCCAGTATGAGAAATCGAGATGCTCTCAGTAGAAAAAGTATATCATTGTCTGATAAAATTTGGATTAACTAATATATCTTTAATCGCAGAACTTATTAAATATTGCTCATTTTAAAGAACGCCGAGCCAAATTTTCTTTTTAAATTTAAAATAAAAGTGGGAATATAGTAAAGTAAACTAATTTCTCTGTTTGATGTATTACGCAATAATTTTAACAAATGTAGTTAAATTTTTCGCTAACTTGTACTAACACGTCCATACATAGTCGTACTATATACTATATATAATATATATGTTTATAACCCAAAGTATAGATACTCGTAACACACGATAATACCCTATATAGTTACTTCATATACTATATATATATATACTATAAATATAACTATAATAATACTATTAATAATATATATTATATATATAGATATACATTATATATATATATACTATTATAGTATATAGATATATATAATTGTGTGGGTGAAAAGCTTTCAGGATGCAACCACCCTAAAAAATAGACGACCACGCCGACCCCCACTGATGCGATTAAGTACTACCCTAATATATACTAATATTACTCAGTAAAAATGATAACGTCCGCTTCCACATCACAACCCCTTATGCCGCACCTGTCGGCTTCCATAGATCTATTAATATTGATCACTTAATCACCCGAACACTATTCTAGCTAGCGCATATAGTCGAAACCTCCTAATATACAATATACCATTAATACTATCTCGCTACAACTCATAATATTATAATATTAACTCCAGCGTAAAATATTCCCACCTCGTTCATCGCGCTAGTTTCTAGACCTCATTCAACTCTATGATACATACGGCTATATACTACTATTCATCACTATACCTATAATACCTTAACTTTACAGAATCCACACACTGTAATATATATAATATACTCCGTGGTTACACAGATTGCAGACGCCTTGGTATCCAACTCTTTGCACCGCCCACAAACCTCTTTCCCCAAGCCTCCACCAATTTGGATTAGCTGGAAAAAAAGAAGGTAAATTTAAAGTGTAATATTAATAATAATTCTCAAATTAATGTTTTCAACAAACAAAAGCTTCTGAAAGCCCTTTCAGCTCGGATGATGTCATTGCCATGTATCTTTTTTTTTCGTCTAAATGAAATCTTGCCCACTTGAAGAGTACTGCTCACTACGCTTACACTTGTTCTAACGGGGCACGCATGCTAAGAATTCGACCCTGAACACTTCTCGCAAATATGTGGAAAAACTTTTACCAATTCGTCCATGTCCACAAAGACCAGGATCTTATATCTGCTTTCACAGTTCTTTTTTCTCTTTAGAGTATTCTTCTCGATCAACCTGATAAGTGTCTCTATTGAGACACCTCTGAACTAAGACTTTATCACATCGCTCTTAGAAGCCCCAAAATAGATCACGTTTCATGGAGTCAGCCCAATGATCAGCCTAACAGCATGCGTCTATTGCAGCTGTATGTTTGGGTGATCCTTTTTGCTTCTTTATTGGCTTGGTTGATTATTTCCTACCTTTTAGCAGCAATTTCAGTCACATAGGCATCTAAAATTAATTTGATAAACCCTCTGTAAAACACGATCGGCTTCGAGAAGTCTCTGTCTTTGCTATCTAGGATTGTCAGAACAGTTGATATCTGTGAACAGACTGCATCATCCGTTTGCTAGAGTTTGAACCTAATGATATCTAATCTTCTAGCAGAGTGCTTCCTGTAGGTGCTGAAGAGTCCCTTGCGTTAGTATATACTATATATTATATATATAAATATATATATATACCTACTATTATTATATATATATTAAAATAGATATATGATATATAATATATATATATATATTTATCATAATAATATATAATTATAATATATATATTAATCATCATAATATATATATATTAATATATATTATAATATATACTATTATAATTACCTATATAATATAAATATATAATATATATATATAAATATATAATATATATATATATTATTATGATATAATATATATATAAAATATACTTGAAATAATAAATTTGTAAAATTATTTATAAAATTATATATATTATATAATATATATATATATATAATATATATTTATACTATATATAGATAATATATATATATAATATACTTATATATATATGATATATAATAATATATATATATATATATATATACTTATAAGTGTCAGTGCACACCGTTTCTTCAAATTCATAGATGCAATACCATCGGTAGCCGCAATAAAAATTTCCTGCCAGATAGCGTTGCAGGATGGATAGTGAAATGGTTCAATCGCGGATGGCGGATGCCGATCTGCTACACCTCTAATAAATATATAATCATACCGACATGGAAATATATATAATATATATAATACTAAATGTATTATATATATTATAAATATATATATATTATATATAATAATATATATACTATATATAGTTAGAACTACCAAAACGAAAACCCGAAATCCATGGAGATTTTCTGGGTTTTGTTCCAGTTTGCATATTTATTGCCAATCATACTTAATTTTTAATCCATATTAGATATGTATATAGTTATTTATTATGTTTTTAGAGTATATTTAATATTAGGAGTATCATTATGAATCGTATTATTATTATATTGATGATACTTCATTATTATTATTATTATTATTATATTATTATTAATATTTAATATTATTATTATAATATTGAATTAATATAACATAACCCATGCACCCGATCAAATCATCATCATCATTAGCATCGTTCGTTAATCAATCCATCATCATCATCATCATCATCATCATACATCATCATCATATCATTCCATCATCATCATCTATCATCATTTTATATTATTTCATGTATTTATTGTTCATTGAATTATTCATTATATATTCATTATTATTATTATTAATTATATTATTATATTATTATTTATTATTATTTCAATTATTATCATTATTATCCATTATATGCACTTTTTCCAAATCATCGTTTTCGCTTATCGGTTATGAAATTAATATGAGTTTCTAGCACCTCTTAGGTTGTTACGACCGCTTGTGTGAGTCCACCGACTGTGTCCGTCTTTGCGTGCCTGTGATTGTTTCAATGATCTGTATTTGAATAGCGTGGACGTAGGGCGTCGGCCAGGCCTGAGGCTTTCATCGACACTTTGTCAATTATCCGGGTGGGCCGAGCGCTAATCTCCATTCTGTGAATATCAACCTCTCTAACCTCTCATGCCTAATATCTTACTTCTGTTTGAGAACCAGTTGGCCAGAGATTCTTTCTATAAAATCCTCTAAAAACTGTTTCTAACTATAACTTATTTTGCAGTTTCCCAAATGAATGATGAAGTCTGTGACTATATTAAAACACATAAATTATCCTGTGAATAAGTCTCAAAAACTTGGAAGTCTCTTTAGACTCGTATTTCTATGGCTGTAGCTCTGTCTTCTTTGACACTGATTTTATCTTGTGTTTTTGAATATTGCGCCTCCTCTAATGCGAAAGATTTTCATGTTAGTTTTTGAATATATTGCTAAAACTTCACAACGAGACTGTTGCTTCTTTCTCATCTAAATACCGAGCGTCTTCTATTTCCTTGTTATGGGGGTTACTCCCATACTGGTGAGAAAAGGAGCACAAAATCATTCATTATTCTCAAACACATCTGTGGAAAACAGTTGATTTATTATAACACTACAACATATCCCAGATCCTCTGCCAATTCTTTAAACACAACTTGACGTGATGCTTCGTTTCCTCACACTACTCCTCTCAATATTAATACACCATTTCCCTCCTAGCGTAACTCTTACCACAATCTATTGTGTTTAGTTATTGATTATTTTCTCTCCAGCAGCTCCACCACTGTCTAAGCGTATTTTCCTAGCACTTAGCTTGGCTAATTGGTGGGGGGCTTACGTCAAATCCTACTGCGCATTACAGTGTTCAAATGCCTTTCGATAACTACCCGTGGAAATGAATCCTGTTTTTGACTCTGAGAAAAGCTTTGATGTCTGCGAAAAATTTAAGGATCGTAAAATCGTGCCGGATGGCGCAGATGAGCAGTTCATCCATTTTTATCTAAGACTTCTTCTCCTCAAAATCCGTGGTTCAATGTGGCATCTGTTCTCGTGCTATTCAGGAGCAAGAAAAAACAATGCTTTGATATGAGCATGGGCGGAAAACTCTCCTTCTCTTATATCTTCTACTAATTTTTCTTCAGTTCTAGATCGTTGCAGGCTAAGCGTGCTTTTACCAAAATGAAGTGTGCTGACCTCCTTAGATCTCCTATTGATAAAAATTTCTGGCCTTTGCCAAAAATATCTCTAGTAGCTTCCTTAGATCTACCTTTCCTTCTCTTACTCACTCCGACGGATCTGTAGCTAATACTCTATCTGAAAAGGCTTTCTAACTTTCGGTCTATAGCTTTCACTTGTATTCTGTCTAAAATCTTGGAAACTCTCCTCAACTCTCATTTCCTGAATCTTCTTATGATATTGGCATCTTATTACTTCTTTGAAATTGGGATTATTATTGCCTTTGATATTCGAGTTAACTGGAGTCTTACTTTGATATTTCACTGATTTATATTCTTCTTCATTTAACTGCACTTCCCCACTATGTTCATTCTCGCTGACAATCGACCTGTTGTTGACGCGATTATGCACGAGTCACTACTCTCTAAGCTTCCTTTACTTTGGGTTTCCTTCTTCCCCTATACTCACCGTCTACCTCTCTCAATATCCGCTCCAATATCGGCTTCCGTTGATGAAGCAAACCCTCTTCCTCGATGTCCTGTTAATTGTGTGTTGTCCTCAAATGTTCTGTTTCTATCTCCCACTTTATATATTACTTTTCGATCAACAAGCTTTCTCAGGTGCATTTCCAACTCATGTCATAACTTGGCGCCGATGATTCAACCCTCTTTCTTCCACCCATTTCAAATCTTAGCTCCTTCTTTATGCTTATCTAGAATCTTGCTCTACACTCTAGTCTCATTTCTATCTGTGCCAATCATGGATGGGATTTTTCGGGTGGAGTCGCACTTGACCGTCGGGATGGATATTCATTTCTTTTAAAGGACTCGAGTTTTTTCAACTCTCTCTCTAAAAAACCTCCCAACTTCCAATCTCCTTCGACGACTCTAGCGTTTCACCTGTGAATGCAGTACCACATTCTTGTCTGAACATAATAAACAAATGTCTTGGAAATATTTGTACAACGGTGCTAAGAAATTTGGAGTTCTGTTCAGTTTGAGGGATTTTTTTTCTTCCAAACAGTTACTTCAAGTATATAAGGATCTTATCAAGCCGTATAGTCGAATTACTGTCTCTTCACACTCTCTTATTATGGAGGGGATCCTGTTCCCACCCTTCTTACGGGATTGGGTTGAGCTCATAAGGCTATAAAGGAACTAGTTTAGTTCGCCTTGACCTCTATCTCTGGCACGATACGTTTGTGCGTATTATCATTTTTTATATAATTCACAATATATAAGGTCGATTTATTTCACCATACATTCCATCACCTTTCATTTCGCCACCATACATCTTATTGACATTCATTCTCTCATAATGAGTTCCTGTGCTTGAGTACTGAAAACTCCAGACTTGCTCATTGTGGTGGTGCTTCCTTTTTTCCAGCCACTTCTGTTATATGGAACTTTTTGCCTTCTTCTGTTTTTCCTGCTTTGTATTATCTTCAGCTTTTTTTAAAGCCACGTTGCGCTCACCGAGAGGAAGTTGTGTTTGCGCAGTCTTCTTTCCTCTTGATAAGCTTCTGCCTCTTCTTGAAAAGGACCCCCGTCAGATGAGTGGTGATTATCTGTATATATATATATTCCTTAATAAATATATCATATTACTAAATATAATATAATTATATATATAAACTGATATAGTATATATATAATATTACCTATTACCTATACTAATTTATATATACTTTATATATATATATTATTATTATATAAATAGTATACATATATATTATATATATATCCATTAACATATAGTTTCATATAGTATGAATTTTTATAGAACTATATTTATATCTACTTCTTTCAATCTAATATATAAAATTATATAAAAATATATATATATATATATATATAGTATATATATACTATAGATTATAATATCATATATATACTATATAATTATATTATTATGATATATATATATATATCATTTTAGGGCATCAATTTCATCTCTTATTTTGCGTTGATGTCGTAGCAATAATTTTGGCATCCGATGAACGTGAAAGCCATCCCCACCCAGACCCAAAACCCATGCCCCAGAGCCATTATTCCACTGATCATACTGCCATTCTTGGTTGGTGGAGCTGCAAAGGGAATCGGTGAAGTTGTAAAGCACAACGCAGGCTAAATGAAAGAGCGAAAAAGTAGGGATCTCCAAGTGGAAAATCCCACATTAGAGCTTATTTAAACTTTAATTAAGATCTAATGTTTATCTTTTTAAGTTAATCGTAGCAGGATTATATTAATATAGATAAAATTTAAACTTTTATGACTTTGTTTATTATTTGTTGTTTTTTTTTTGTTTTTTTTTTAATAAATGTTCACACTCATTGGCATAGCCCGTAGTCTAGGAGCGGGGAACTTTCTCTACTGTTAATTTTACTAGGCATCCAAACCCGGCCCTTGCCATGCGACTCTGCGACGGTAGCGGCTGATTTACAGTTGTGATACCAATGTAAACTTTTTTATTAATTTAATTTGAAATCAAAGAAGATGTGAGACGTTCTGAGAGGGGCATTTTGCAAGCAAATATGATACCCATATTAAAAAATAATAATAATACCAAACTCTGGATAAAAAAAATATATTATTATTAATAATTTTGTAAATTTAATGCTTGTAAAACGATCGACGTCAACCTCAATTTTTATGAGGAAATTGACAAGTACTCACGGGTTAAGGGGATTTAAGGGTATTTAGGGCTCTTCTAATTAGTTATTTTTCAGGTCCGTCACGAAACCAAGAATGCGGGAAGGGTTTTGTCTATGGCTCCCCCGTTATGAACTCCGACCGCCTTCAGTGATTTGACAGAAAAGGGAAGATGGTTCTGTTATTCTATGGGGAAGTGCCAACTATACTGCCCCAACGGAATATATATCCTTATAAAATGTTGCTTTAAACATAAGTAAGACCTTGGCACCTATTTTTGGCACCTTATTATTCTCATGAGGAATACAACTCGAGGTAATCACTGCATAATATTATTGGATTGTGATTAGATTTAACTAAATTATTAATTTTATTAGATGTGTAGTAATTCTGATTTATTTGCCATGTAACTTGTTAATTGCAAAGCAATAAATAAATAAATAAATAAATAAATAAATAAATAATTTAATAAATTCTAACTGTAATTTAAACATTTTTCTTGACAGTATTATTGATAAAGCTAATAATAATATAATAATATATAATAATAATAATAATAATAACATAATATAATAATATATAAATAAACTAATATAAACTTATCAACCTTGCAATAATAATAATAATTATAATAATAATAATCATAATAATAATAATAATAATATAATAATAATAATAATAATAATAATAATAAAATAATAATAATAAAATAATAAATAATAACGTATATATACTAATTTTAAATAATTATTATTTTATAATAATAAATAATATATAAAAATAATAATAATAATAATAATAATAATAATATTAATACTATGCGGGAGGTAAATAAAAAATCTATAAATAACATTTATTTAAATACATGATAATATAAAACTTTCTAATCATATAACAGTATTTTCTTAAAAAAATATAAATAATAAAAAAAATTATCTAACTCAAAAAATTGGTGAAGCTCAAAAACTCGTAATACTTGGCCTTTTTGAATGTCGATTTTTTTTTCTTTTTAGAAACTATTTCATTGCCGCCAGTCCAGTTTTCGGATGCGATCCAGATATCTAGGATCATCTGTATGATATATATATATATATATAATAATATATATACATATAGAAATTTATATATATACTTATATTATATAATATAATATATAATACTTATATATATAAATATAACTATATTTACTAATATATATATATAATATTATATATATATATATATATAATATATATATATATAGTAATATATATCATAATATAGGGACCTTAAGTAAACCATGGTCCTCAAAATATTTTAGTATTGGATGGTTGTAATGATTTTTTTTTTAGTGTAAAGAAAATTAAAAAAATTGAATTTGCTATAAAAGAACTTACTTTTTTATTTTTTGAGCTTCAAATGGATTTATTTTCAAATTCATTTTATTTAATTTTTAGTTTATTTCGACTTAATATTTATTATTTATGTCCACAATAAGTGTTATATGATATATCATATATATATATATACTATTATATTAATATATATTATATATATATATATATTAATATATATATAAGATAATGATGGAATATAACTGACATAGTAGTCATATATATATATATATAGATGTATATATAAGATAGCAATGGTCAGATTATATATAAGCTCACAGTTATCGGTAATAGTAAGAACGGAAGGTCCTACGAGTAAAACAAATTATATATTTGCAATCAGCGTATAACGAAAATATCTAAGGTGGATTTATTTATTGTTTTTCTTTTTTTTTTTATTTTTTGTTTTTTTTTTTTTGCTCTATTCATCGAATATATGAAAATTAGCGCCCTGCAGTTGACTGGGCTCGAGCTCGACGCGTTGGGACAGTTAAAGTAATACCAAAAGTGTAAAGGGGATTTACGAATAAAAATTTTTTTTTTTTTTAACTATTAAGCGAGATACCCTTCAGGGATAAACCGCAAAGATGCGTGAGTTCGTGTGGTGCTTCTCGCCTCGCCGGTGCGACGACCGGGGGACTAATCGTCCCCTCGGGGATGCGTCTCCGGAAACCCCCCGCCTCTTTGTCTTGCGTGCGCGGGGGTTCCTCCGACCATCCTCTCGGGTATGAAACGTCCCCCTCTCGTCCCCTTCCGGCTTCTGGAGGCCCGTAAATGTGACGTGAAATAATGTTTGTTTATTTTTGGAAAATATTTAATTTTTTTTTTTTTTTTTTTTTATTTTCGTCTTTAAAATAATAATGAAAACAAAATTATTTCACCAATTTAGGGCGGCTCGAGCCGACGGACAGAAGGCGGACGTTGCATACCCGAGGGATGGTCGCGAGAACCCGCGTACACCCAAAGACCATAAGAGCGGGGGTTCCGGCAGACCATCCCGGAGGGGGGCGTATTAGTCCCCCGTCGTCCACCGGGAGGCCGAAGACCCCGACTCCTGCCAATCTTTGCGATACCCTAGCGTATTCTTTTAGTAAAAAAAAAAAAAATATGTATCTCTCCAACTACATTTTCCATAAAAATTTTCCCCTCGGCTCGAGCCCGTATAGATGGGAAATAATTTTTAAAATATATTCGATGAATAAGCAAAAAAAAAAAAAAAAAAAAAAAAAAAAGAAAAAAAAAAAAAAAATGAGCATTAAAAAATCGACCATATATATATATATCTGATATATATAATTTATATAATATATAATATATATATATATATATATATTAGTATATAGTATGTAGTTTTGATTGTACGTTTGTGTATAATATATTTTATTAGTAGTGAATATAATATATAGCATATATATATATATTATATAATATATATACAACACTTATTGTGGACACAAATAATAAAATATTACGTCACGAAATAAACTAAAAAATTAAATAAATATGAATTTGAAAATAAATCAATTGAAGCTCAAAAATACATAATGTCTGTTCTTTATAAAAATCTTTTGTTTTAATTTTTTCTTTACCTAAAATAAAGATCATTACCATCAATTACGATATTTAAATTATTTGAGGACACGCATGGTATAACTAAGCGTCTAATATATATATACGTATATACTTATAATTAGTATAGTATACAATATATATATATAGTATATATATATAATATATATAAGTTATATATATATATATATATATATAATCTAGATCACACGCGCGCGCTTCAGCTAATATCTTGACTGGATATTACCTTAGTATATAGTTATATATATATCCACGTAGGGTACCGTAAGCACTACTACAAAGAGAGAAAAGTAGTTAGAAGACTACAAGACGAGCAAGTCGAAAAGAAAAGCCCCTTTTCCGTCCCTTTTATACCCTCCCAATGAGGACACATCCTTACAATCAGAAAAAATCACCCTGAGGGCAACTTCACGGAGACCTGGAGACCCGTCACATGTCGCTCTCTCATTTCTGAGTTCATTTCCCCTGGCGCAGGCCACCCATAACGACCATACCCCTCCGAAACCCCCATGCATTCACTCGCTTGTTATGCCATCCTTCTTCTAGCGCGCCAACCACATTCCTCTCTTTCATGCCATTCCTCTTACGACTCAATGTCACCAATTTTTGCTTTCGCGTTCCCACCCGTCGTTCCAGCACACTCACCACTATACATCAGGTTAACCGAGAGCCGAGCGTGCATATATATATATATTAGTAGTAATAGTATATACGTATTAATAGTATATAGTAGTGAGTGAGTATATATATAATATATATATACTACTATTATAGATTATAGTAGTAGAATATATATATATAATTCATTTAGTATATATATACATATATATATATAATTGGTTATATTAATGATATATTATATAATATATATCAATATGATATAGTATACTACTAGCATATATGAGTATATTAGAGTATAGATATATACTATATATATAGTATATATATATATGTATAGTATATACCTACAGATGACTGATTAGTATTAATAATATTAATATATAATATATATTTATACTACTATATGTAACTCGGGGCTTATATATATATAGATATTACTATATAATAATATTATCGTATATGAGTAGTGTATATATATAGTAGATATGATATACTATATCATTAGTATGTTATATATATAGATATATCTATCTATATATAGTTGCAAGATAAATGGTTTTTTTTCTTTTTTCACATATTGTTATTATATTGATACTAAAAATAAATTTCATGGAAAAAGCAGATCATGAGTATAATTACGTTCATATATAAGTAGTATATACGTAATATATAATATATATGATATATAATATATAGTATATTATTTATAATATATATATATATATATATGATATACAAAAAAAGTGTTAAAAAAATTCTTCTTTTACACTGTCTTACTAGCAAAATGATGCTAATTTAATTTTCTCCATGTCATTTGATAGCCTATGCAAACACTCATCAATAGGAACATTCTGTATATAGTCTGGTCCTTGCTGTAGAGATTTGAGACAGCAACTTCTAAAAACGCTGATAAATTCTTCGATCAAGTTTTGTGGGATATTGATCAAGACAAACAACACATTTCAATACTGATTAGTATCAGTTGCTGTTA
>JABUQX010115762.1:12500-21479 GCA_015478945.1 Trachelipus rathkii | reverse complement strand
AGATTATATATATTATATATATATTTATTAGTATATATATATATATATATATATATATATATATTATATTAATTTTTTACATTGTAAATTAACAAAATTTTGGAAACTTTTTTTATTTTTTTTCATGTGAGCGTATATACAGGAGCAGTCACTACACACTAGAAAGTGGCAATACCGTAAAATTCCCCAGTATTAACTATACCATATCTCTACTAAACACTAACAGATTATTTATCTCTTCGAATAATAAAATGTTAATATATTACCAAACAATTTATAAATAATTAACATCTCTCACACACTTGACTATCTGATTAAATACATCTATTACTTATTGTATTGTAAAGGGGAAAAATTTATACTCTAAAATTAATGTTCAAAAATTATAAAATAAGTGAGTGAGATACATTTCATTTTATAATTAATTCTTTAGATTATTATGATAATATATCTATAATTATAGATTCAATAGTGAAATAATAAAAACATACTAATGTAGTTAAGTATAGTTATATGTTAATATTAGTTTTATAATCATTTAATGGTTCTCTACTTTCGCTAATATGATTATGATTAGTAGTATTAGGTAGGTAACTTAAATTGTATTATACTTTATATCTGACTATTAATCAGTCATTTGCTCAACTAGTACAGTTATGACGGACATTAATAAAGAAATGGACTAAGTTAATGATAAGCTATGTAAAATAGAATAAATTAATATACTATTATTTTAAATACAAATAAAAACATAAACCAAAAACAAAAGAAACCCGATAAGAAATCAAATTAAAACACATTTTATATTTCATAATATTATGGTATTATGTTTATATAATAATATATATATATATTATAATTATATATCTATATATGTGTCAAATTTATGCAAGTCATAATAATTTAGTTTAAATTATTATTATTATTATTATTATTTATATATTATTATTATTCATAGTTCTATCATGGTTACTTTTCAAATTTATTTACATTTATTTTTTAGTATTTAATTATTTTAGAATTTATTTAATATAAATAAAAATACTTCGATATTTAACATTAATTTATTATATTTAAATTATTATTATATTTAATTTAATTATTTATTATATGATTAATTTATTATTATTAATTTATATTATTTTTAATTATTATTTAAATCATTATATTATACTATTCATATATATATATATATAAATTAAATCATGTCCTGCGTTTCAAATCTACGTTATCTTAATATACTTTCATTAATTCTTTAATAATTATATATAACATTAGATATATATATATTATATATATATATATATATTAATATATTATATATATATATATATATATATAAAAATTATGAGCATACTTACTTCTCATGATATAAAGGTAAGTCGGCAGTTATAAAACCATATAAGCGCTAATTATAACCTTACTCACGACAATCATAGTATAATTAAATCTTATATTCTCTTGGCAGTTAGCTTTACCAATAAATAGACAGAGATTGTGAGTATTGAGTCACTGTGTAGTATCTAAAAACCCAAAATAGAAAGATCGCAAATAATATATATATATAAGTCCTACAAGTTGTATTATATATTTTTATAATAATTTATGTTAATTTTATTATATATTAATGTTTAAATATTTGACACGATCTCCGGCTCGGCTTAGGCTCTATTTTAAGTATTACGCATTCTCCAGAGTTTATTATAAAGATATCTTATAACAAGAACTCTGTTTGTATAGGATGCGACTATCGTCTCGTTTTCATAAGGCGCGCGCGGCACCGGTATATTTTTAAAAGGCTAAGTGGTGTTTAGAGAAAATAAAAAGAGTACCCGTCATGACATACATGCAAAGGTTTAAATAACCGTCCCTATACTGTAAATTTCCACATTAGAAGAACTCACTCTCTCACCGTCGTCCCCCGCTCGAGGCCCGAGAGACCCTGACTTTCAAATCTTTGCTATTTAATCTTGGGATAATAACAAGGATGACAATAAACAAATAAATAAATTATTAAATCTCTTTTTTGGTTTGTAGTAGATTGGCAAACTCATCTCAGTCTAAACTAATGACTATGATACCTCCACTTTTGCCCTTGAAATGATAAATCAATTCGAATAATAAAATCCCATATTTAATTATAAATTTGCTGTTGCTCTACCTATGAGACACTATTATATATTATAATACTTCGCGACTAATATATACTGTACATATCTCTCACTTAGAAGCAGTAATTGTATTCTAAAATGACTACCCATAACTCATAATAAATGTCACTTTTGATATATTCTCTAGCTTTTAAAAATGCTAGGACAAAAATAGTACGTAATGAAATTGGTAATATTAACTTTTTAATACTCACATGCCCATATCAGACCAATAAAGACTAAAGAAATTTACATGATATATATCCTTAATAAGTATTTAAATTATATAAGTCGATTAAGTTTTAATTAAACATTTTATATATACTATTATAACCTTGTATCATTATTGAAAACTTTTATACTCTATATTATATATAATATATATTATAATATATCAATACTATATATATATCATATTATACGATATATTAATATATATATTATATATTATAATATATATATATATAATATATACTATATATTATATATATATTATAAAGTGCTTGTACCAGCCTGTTATCGTTACTGTATAGAGTATCACAATATAGAATTTTTTTGAGAAAATTAATCTATATTGTTAAACACCAAATCTAGGAAAAGGGAAAGTTAAAATAGGCATTGCTATTAAGCGTAAACACTCTCTAATATTTAAATCAATGCTCTTAAATTATGATGTAAGAAACAGAGAGCAGATCATTCAGTGTCTTTAGAAAAGGACGAGGCCAAGTAACAGATATTTCCTGCTTGGCTAAACATTCTGTCGCTAAATACACCTTGAAGTGAGCAGGTAGAGATTTTATTCCTAGCCTAGATTCAGGTAAGATGCATCATGAGATATAGAGAGAATTTTAACTTTTTTTTCCACCATAACAGTGGACTCAGCATCGATTTTCGTTGTCCTAAGTTGGATACTGCAAAATATTTTATCCAACAGTAGTTTGAGATAGTTATTTTTCTAATTCATGTTTTCTCTCAAGCTGCTCTGATCTGCCCTAAGAGGAACTTCCGTAATCATCGAAACTTTTTCCACAGGTTAACTTTATCTGAAATTCTTTCATTTTCTTCTGACGATTTTTTCTTGTGACAACACTAAAAGCAAGTCCTACCCTCAGTGAGCAACGTTTCATCTCCAAGATAATGAGGTGATGTATATTCCAGCCGTTACCTATGGCTGTCGCTTTCTCCCTTCTTGCTACACCCCAACCATTAAAACGAATCTTCCTTCCTTTTAAAATATGCGCTTTATCTAGCAGTCTAAAATATAATAATAAACAACTTTTTATTATTTCATTAAAAGTTATTTTTATCACGGGTTTAGCCTCTTCAAGGAGTGTAACTTCTCTAGGGTAGTTTACTTATACTCTAAAATTCGGACTGGAAGGTGCCGTATGAATTGCGATTGATCGCGTCAAACATCACTTATATAATATAAAATATAAATATATAATATATCAATTTACTGTAGTAATAATTATATATATATTATATATATTATATATATATATAATATATATACTATCTAGTATATTCCTATAGTAATCTAATATTTCACTGTACAGATAGTGATGCGAGTAATGTATTATCCTTATTTATACCTGAAAGATCTTAAAAAATATTTACACTATCATATTTTTTGTAATAATAATTAAGCTTTTAATATCTTAAAGCTCTCATAAAATAATTAATAATATTGGGAAATTAAGAATTATTTATTAACAATGGCGCCCTAGTATATATCGAACTATTACCTATATATACTCATATTATATATATATATTAAGGCTACGTATAAATGGAAATTTCATTCCTTCGACTCGCCAAAAAAAAAGGCTTGTAAATCTCATAATAATAATATAATATATTATATATAGTATACCTGTATATATGTCACAATGGCAATATAGTAATAGTATTAAAACTTATTTATAAATTCTATATATATATATATATATTATATATATATATATTATTATATATAGATATATGTATATTATATATACTTCACTAATATGATGATGTTGTGTGTAGGGTGTGACGTGTGTGTGCGTTGTGTGCTGTGTGTTGTGCGCAGCGTGCATTTATTATGCGAAACAAAATTACTTAAAATTATGAATACTTTTTCATTTATTTTGAAAAATTTTAACCAATTAATAATTTTTGAAAGAAAAAATAAAAATTACTTAATGAATAGAATAAATAAAATAACAAATAAAATAATAATAAAATAATAAATAATAATAATAAATAGATAATAATAATATAATAATAATAGTAATTACATATAAAAATATTATTTAATATTGTTCAAGTTCACATATAAAAATATTATTTAATATTTTTTCTCTATTTATGACCATATCACATTAAATATCGGTACTTTGTAACGTTTTATAGTTGATATAAAAAATAATATAAAAATATAAAAAAATATATATATATATGATTATGTAAATATTGGAAATTACTCTTATATCTTTTTAGTATACTATAGATCAGGCTTGCAATATAGCTCATATATCTATACTATATATATATATATATATATATATATATTAAATATAGTATATTATATATATATATATATTATATTAATAATAAATTATATTATATATAATAATCTTATAATAAACCTATTAATTATATCATAGTATTATATATATATATAGTATATATCATTATATAATATATGTAATATTATATAATATAATATATTCTAGTATATAGTAATATATATATATATATAATATATATATATTATACTATTATATATATAATATATATATATCGTATAATTTATAAAGTAAAAATATAAATATAATTATTATTAATTTATTAATTATAACATACTACCATACATATAATTACCTTATACTATTTATAAAAGAATTAGTATGTGAGTGAGTGAAATATAAATTCTGGATGATACTAGGTATTCATATATAAATTGATTTTATAATAAAAATATAATATTAAAATTAAAATTATTATAAATGATATTATAAATAATATAAATTGTATATATATATATATAACGACTATAAAAAAATATAATAAATAAAAATAAATAAAATTATATATATTGTATTATAGTAGATAAATAATTAATATAATTTATATATTGGTATATAGTGAAGTGAAATCACTAACTATATATACTATATAACTAATTATTAAATTGCTGTACGAATGAAAATTAGAACTATATAATATATATATATACTATATATATATATATACTATATATATATATCTAGTGAATAAATGCAGAAATAAAGAAAAATAAAGTATATATATAATAACTATATAATTACTATATACAAAAGTTGCTTATCTCTCTCCCTTTACTTTTCAGTGCTTTACAATTTCTCAATAATTAAATACTTTTTCATTATTCTCATTAAAGTTCACCCACCTCCACGGCGGTTCTAGCCCTCTTTCAACGAAGTGTAACTTCTCTCAGGTAGTTACTACCTTATCATAGATATCAATATCTATATATTATATATATATCTATATATATATATATTATATCTCATATATATATATGATTATATATATATAATAATATATATAATAATATATATAATCTAGTATATATCGTCTGTACTGGCTAAGATTTCAGTTTGGGAATTATCATACTTTATTAACATGCAACAATTATGATTGACGGCTACGGCATATATATATCATTATATATATTATTACTTACTATAATATATATATTATATAATATATTATATGTTTATAATTATATACTTATATATTTCTTACTCTATTATTACTTATATATATATATTATATATTATACTTATACTATACCTGGTACTATATAAATATTATATATATATCCTATATGATTACTATTGCTTTATTATATACTATTATCATATATACTATCTCCTCATTATCATTTCTCTATCTCTTTTATACTCATTTATATCTATAATTTCATTTATAATTTTAGTTTGTCTGTGTGTTATAATACGATATAAATAATATATACATAAAACTATATATTATCTATACCGCTATACTTATAAAATTACTTATAAAAAATAAAATTATTAAATAAAAAATTCAAACACTAACTTTAATACACAACACATATCAACACAACACACACATATAGTAACACATAACACACGACATAACCACTAAACCCATCCACTATATATATATATAACAATCTCATATACCACAACACTAAACACACTCCTCACCCATAATAAATATTATATAATATAAAATAAAATATAATAATATCTGTATAAGCTTATTACCGGAATATATATATATACTATTATATATTATATATATATATATATATATATTATATATATTATATTAATATATATTATATATATAACCTATATAGTATATATATAATATATATATATATATTATATATATATATATATATATATATATATTATATACTATATATATATATATAATTATATATATATATTACTATTAAGTAATATATAATATCCATATATATATATATTAGTACTATTATATATAAGTAATATAATATATTAAATATGATAAAATATATATAATACTTATATATATATGCAAGCTTAAGGAGTATATAGCAAGAATTACTTGTGTTCGTTTTTTTGGTACCCTTTTCACTTAATATTTAGTGTTATATGTTAAAGATCGCACTTCTATTGTTAGGTCTAGGTTTACGGCACCGTCGATCCATATAGTGTTAGGGCACCCCCTTTTTTTTTTTTCAAGTTTTAATCATCCCTGCTAGTTCAGGTGTATGATAGAATTGTTATAAGTATAGCTAGAGAAACTTCTCTCTAGTAAATATGACATAAACATAAAAATTATGATATTGAACTTGTAGGGTTCTAAACCAAAAACCTTACCTATATGGGGATCCACAATGCCGTAAAACCTAGACCTAACCTAGTTGGATCTACGTTGCCGTAAACCATAGACCTAAACTATAGTATATATATATATTATATATATATAAATATATATATATGTATATATATTAATACTATAACTATATATATATATAAATATATATATATTATATTATATATATATATATAATAATAAAATAATATACTAAAATTATTTAACTAAATATATACTCCCCTCGTTTATAGAGAGAGCCGCCAGAGCTTTCTCACAAACTTCCTCAGCTTTCTGGTTTTTCCGGCAAATAATCGTTCGAGACGCGGACCCCTTTGGTGGTAAAATTAGACCATGACATCTCGGAAGCCCTCTCAACTGGTGGGATGGTACTTGGTGTCTTTTTGACCCTGAAAAGCTTACGACACAACGTCGAGAACTGGGATTCTCCTATAAACTCCATCTAGCTCCGTGTTCCGTCGGCGATCAACTCCTCTTTTCATCAAAGCTTCTCTGTCAAACAGATCACATTTTGTCGTTCTTGTGGCTCTTCTATTCTGTCACGTGCCACTTTTAACTGATGATGAAGGCGCTCCGCGAAGAATAGTTCTAAAGTGATACATAACTATCTGCTCTCGGATTAATAATTTATCGTTACTTCTATCCAGAGACTGCTCAATTTCTTTCTCTCTTATGTGAAGACCTTGCGCTATAATATAGCCGCGTGTCAGCTGCCTTTTCTCGAACGGCAACTTCAACTAACTAGTTTTTGAGAATATTTCACAATGGGTAACTCCATGGATTTCCACTTTTTTTCTCAAACCACCAAAGCAGTAAACCCAAAGCCCTGTCCTTTTTAGAAAAAAGGCGAATCGAAGAACGCCACCGTGTGTATCAGCTAACACAAACTTTGATACGGGATTCGCCCATTCCTCGTTACTTCACAGGTCGAATTTCTAAGACTCATTCTAGATGACCATCTGTAAACAGTATTGCAAACCGTCATATAATAAACACCTGGAAAACATACCTTGGCATCGCGCGCTTGATTGTTACGTCATACTCTCCTCAAAAATCTTTGGTGCTGAAGCAAGTCCCTTTTACGCCTCTACATCGCCCTAATCCGCTCGAAACTGGACTATGGCTATGCAGTATACTGCCAGACCTCCACAACACTACTTACACCTATTAGATCCCATCCAAAATGAGGCGACTCCAGAATCTCCACTGGGACCTTCGCATGATCCCCCCCAGGTTAAGCCTTTGAAAAATGTCAGCCAATGTAATATAGCCACTCTCTCTTCGAAAGATTGACTACTATACATTATGTGATCAAGCTATCTTCGTTTCAAACCCCAATACCGTCTGTTTTGACACCGATTTTGAGGCAGATACCTCAGAATCCTAATTTACTGGCCATTTGCAAACCACCGTTTCATAACATCCTAAATTTCCCTTAAACATCCTTTTGTAAAAGTGCTCATGCCTTCTCTTACGACGAACGGGCTACACACCTTGGCTATTCACCTCCGCTCCCACCATTTGGCTTTGGCTCTGCTTGACCCCCTTTCCAAATCTTCATGTCGGGTCAAACTTTGTCTAGTCTTATTAGTGATATCTCTCCCATAAAAGTAGTAGTGGTATGCCATGACAATTTTAAAACTACCTCAGTGTGCCACCAGGGAAAAGAAAAGACTATGTTGTAGAGTGCTATCTGCCTGATCTATTCTTAAGACGCAAACCTCTCCCATACCCTCTTCCCTCATGCTTCAATTTTACTGCAGAATTAATGGCTGATATTAATTGCCCTTTCTCAAATAAATTAAAGAATCAACCAAGGATCTCACTCTAAATGATGTCATTTATTCAGATTCGCAAGACTCTGCCTGACTACAAAGCGCTTGAAAACCTCCTTAAAATATGTCTAAAAACACAAATTGGTATCCGCCCT
>JABUQX010115762.1:0-2500 GCA_015478945.1 Trachelipus rathkii | reverse complement strand
ATATATTACTATATATATATATATATATATATATATATATATATATATATATATATATACAATGTGTATGTGTGTTGTGTTGTGTGTGTGTGTGTGTGTGTGTGGTGTGTGTGTGTGTGTGTGTGTGTGTGTTGTCGTGTGTGAAAGTTATGTTAGATGGTGAGCAGGCTGGAACAAGTGTCTGATTTTTAATATTTACGATATATGTTGGATGATAAGGAACGGATGATGGGGGCGGGAGTGTAGTAGGAAAGTTGTGAATTGGCAGGAAGGTGGCTGGGCAATTAACTCGTGGTGTATATAAAGGACTAAGTCTTGAGTGCGCCGCTAGGGTCTTACATGAGGGGTATGTTTTACCTGTGTTAATGTATTAAGTAGTTGAGACTATGGTCTGGAATAAGAGGTATTGAGATGTACAGTACAATTGTGTTCAGATGGACAATCTTAGGGGCTTGTTAGGTTGAGAAGGAATTGATAAAATGAGCGAAATAAACGTATTAGAAAGTTATGTGGTGTGAAGAAAGGGATAAATGAGAGAAATAAATGGAAAGTACGTGAGATGCGTTCTGTCATTGAAAAGGATGGATGATAGGTTTGGTTAAGCGGAATGTATAGTGGTGTGTGTGGGAATCGACCGGCTTGGAGACCGAAAAAAAAAATTGGATTGGAAATCAGTAATAGAATGGCTGGAGGAGGAAAATGCGAGTTCGGCAGAGGCGAAGAAGAAAGGTGCATTAATAGGGTGAATGGACAGGGTTTGTAAGGGGATAGGTTGTGGCCCACCTGGCCAAGAGATGAACCCCACCTTGACGAGATGTCATAGTGAGGGTCCGTCGCGCTCCCGAAAAAATCGAAAAAAAAACAAAAAAAAATTTCTTTGGCCCGAATGGCATTTTCAACTGACTTGCCGACAGAAAGTTCTACACATAAAATAGGTATAAAAGGAGAGGTGAAGGCTGGAAGCTTATATTTTCGATCTTGTCTACATGTTCATCTTAAACTACTTTTCTGTTTCCGGTGCAATTTTGACATACCTTACCCCCAGTCTTGGGGAAAGAGAGTGGTATGATAATAGAATAAATAAAATATTAATAAAAATAATATAAACAATATTATAATATAATAATATATTCCTAATATAATGAAATAATATAATATAAATAAATACCCAGTGATTAAATACATTATATAAATAATATAATATAATAATAAATAATAATAATATATAAAATCTGTATAGCAACAATATCCTTAATAAGATTATACCTTCTCCGAGTATATTAAACTATATATAATATATATAATAAATATATAATAAATATAAATATATATTATAGCCGTATATGGCCCCGCACCGCACTTTACAGAAGGGAGGGTTTATGTAAGTAATATTTCTTAGATTTATTTACGGCATATGGTCAACAAAAATATTTAAGAAATTTGCTCATTCGTTAGAAAAAGGACTTCAGTTAATATATTATGGAGGAGAAAAAAAAAAATTATATGAATTTTTAAAGTATATAATAATAATACCTCACAAGCAAATTATTATATAAATTGCTAATGATTATTTTTAAATTAAAAGAATGAAGTTCATTATACAGAGACACATCTCTCTCTCCTCATACCATTTAAGATATACTTCTACTACATAATATAATATATATATTATATAGTAGTTATTGCGGAGACACCGCTCCGATTGACCAGTTGGCGGCCTTTTCGTATGAAGGAACTAAGAGAATATTTGCTTTAAACCTGGCAATAATAATTCCTATCAATAATATGGGATAAGCTTCGAATCCGTAGATAATTATTTCATAGTCTGAATAAGCGATGTATATAAAGAGGGTGGTCACAACCCCGGGAGTTGGACACCGATATTTGCGCTTACGCACCTTGTGGCCATAATGATATATCTGCGTGGAGAGTTTAGGCCTATAACAGCGTAAAAATTGGATACGGAAATAACCACCATTATGGAAGAGTCGAAAAACAGGAATACCGAAGGTACTGTTTGAACGCACACAGAAACACAGACGGCGAGGACCGCGCCTATTAGTGCAGCATATCAAACAACAAATTTATTATTATTATTATTATTAATTAATAACAAATCAACGTTCGAAGAAGTGTTACCAGAAGCGAAACACTTTCTGAGTTGTTTTTAAGTCACTTCCAGCCGTCTTCTTCAGGCGTCGGTATACAGCCTAACTGGAACAGCTTCGCACCACACACCGGCGCGACGACCTCACCGCAACCGCTTCTGCTCACGTTAATCGACTTCCTAACCGCTTCTGGGCTAAGAGTTGAGACGATTACGGTATATCTACTGAATCAAAACTATGGTACCCCGTTATTGGGAATACGTAAACCTCGTCGTAAGTAGAAGTAATACAAATCCATCGAAAAGGACCTCACCCCAAAAGGTGGGAACCCCACCCCCATTTAAAAAAATTTAAAATTGTTCGGTAGAAAGCTGAAAATTATGAGTATCTTG
>JABUQX010115761.1:10000-12382 GCA_015478945.1 Trachelipus rathkii | reverse complement strand
GCAGGCAAAAATAATAATTTGTTAATAAAAAAAAAAAAAATACTATAAAATAAGGGTGTTTGGAACTGATTTTATTTTGTGGAGCCGGAGCCGGAGTCATAATCGGAGGTGGGTATTTTGAAATAATGAAGCCGCGGTTGGTAAAAATTTTGATCCGCTCCGCACCCATGATTTTAGAGATGAAATTTAGCCCATGGTTTCCTTTCATTCTCACATCTATTAAGGCTGAAGAGACATAAATGAAAGGCAAAATAGAATTTTAAATCAACGTTTTTGCCTTAAAAGGAACATCTCACATACTTCCATGTTTCTTCGCCATTTTATTAGCTTAGTTATAATTACCTTTTTAACCTTATTAAATAAAAAAATAATATTTTGTAAAAATTTAAATAATAATAATAATAATAATAACAGTTTTCATCCTGAATAATAATAATAATAATAATAATAATAATAATAATAATAAAAACAATAATAATAAGGACAATGAGGTTTAATAATAATAATAATAATAATAATAATAATAATAATAATAATAATAATAATAATAATAATAATAATAATAATAATAATAATAATAATAATAATAATAATAATAATAATAATAACAATAATAATAATAATAATAATAATAATAATAATAATAATAATAATAATAATAATAATTATTATTATTATTATTATTATTATTATTATTATTATTATTATTTTTATTATTATAATAATAACAATAATAATAATAATAATAATAATAATAATAATAATAATAATAATAATAATAATAATAATAATAATAATAATAATAATAATAATAATAATAATAATAATAATAATAACAATAACAATAATAATAACAATATTAACAATAATATAACAATTACAATAATAATAACAATTATAATAATAATAATAATAATAATAATAATAATAATAATAATAATAATAATAATAATAATAATAATAATAATAATTATAATAATACACACACATAATAAACTATTTAATAATAATAATAATAATAATAATAACAACAATCCTGTCCTAACCTAACTTTTTCCAGGAACTAAGAATATATGATACACACACACACACACTCACACACACACACATACACACACACACACACACACACGTTAATGATAAAAATAATAATAATAATAATAATAAAAAAGATAAATTATATTACTATCAATTAATTCAATTTAATTTTCCCATTATTCAGCAGAACATGCACACACACACAAATAATAACAATAATAATACACGTAATAACACACACAACACTAAGCAAGATACTTTAATAAAGGCCCTCAGTGACGCTTAAAAGTATTATTCCCACTGATATTAAAAGTTCTCATGAATATTGTAATTACTCATAACTTTAAATTTTAGTTCTATAAATGATTAACAATATTTAGAGAGCGTTTACGGTGTTTATATTATGTGTATGTACGGAGTTTTTCCCCCCATCATTAAAATTATGCTTTTCATTTGAATAACTAATCTCGTTCTAGGAAGAATTACTCTAAGTCTAAATAGATAAATATTAATTATACAGTGGAATAAGAGTAACGGCTGATGAATTTTGTGTTAATGCATGAGTTACGCAATCCCTTACTTCCTGTCTAAATGAAACTTAAATTCAGATTTTCATTTTATCAAGATCAAATCTCCCTTTATTAAGGGGGATTTTCTGAGATTTTCTCTCAGCTGTCGGACGAACATCGTAGCAAAGTGAAAAATTTTTATTCTTTTATTTATCACATTTATTTTAAATTTTAAATATTCAAACGTCGGTATCTGAATTTCAAATCTGATTCGGCTATATAAATACACCATTACCCTTTTATAATCTAAACTCTTTATCTCTACGACGGGAAGCTAATCCTACATGATATTCTCTTATAACAGGTTCTACAAGTAGCAGATGCAAAAATAGAGGAAGATAATAGATAAGTAGGCGTAGCAGAAGTCTAGAATAAGCTATGCGTAAGAATTATGAGAGATAATAATTAGCCACATTGGAGTAATTGTTTTTGTATTTTTTTTTTTCCTTTACAACAGTGTTGTGCTGTTTAACCTACTTTTTCTGACACATAATATAAGCATTCTGAATATGATCTGTCTACGACTTTCCCAAAGATTTTTCACATCAAATGAATAATGTTGGTACTACTTATTTTAAATGTATTTTCTTGCGTAATTAGAAAATTATTTAAATATTTAATTAATTTTGAAAATTTTATCTTCTGGAAAATAAATGAGAAATAAAGGAATAAATTTTTCATTTATAAAGAAATTAGAACATTGAAAAAACCCATTTAATCTACGGTTATTTCTAAATACTTCCCACTTGCTAATTTCCTTTTTATGTCTTTCTCC
>JABUQX010115760.1:10000-20623 GCA_015478945.1 Trachelipus rathkii | reverse complement strand
AAGGCTAATTAATATTAATAAAAGCTGATCAGGCTAATTAATATCAATTAAAGCTGATTATAGCATAAGGCTAATGAATTAAAATTAGATTCTGAGTAAATTAAAAAATAAAAATTCTGAGTAATGAAAATAAAATTCTAATATTAAAAGCAAAATAAAATTAAAAATTCTGAGTAATAGTAATTTTATAAGTAATTCTGAATGGGTCTATTTTTATTATTAAACAAAACAAAAATTTATAATTAAATTTTTTTAGTTTTTTATGGATTTTCTTTAAATAAAAATAAAAAGAATAAAAATCAGTTACAGTTACAGTTTTCGATTTTTATTTGAAAAAATTTTTTATTTAACAGAATAATGGGGCCCTGGCGGTTAACAATAACATTTTTTCCGGTTTTAACGAACAATAATAAAAATAAAATATGCCAGGATTTTCCAACTAAAAGTAAAAAGAATAAAGAGTGTAACATGTGTAAAGTTTTTTATATTCTGTAAAACACATAAAAACTTAAATCTAAAGGATAAAAAAAAATAAAAATGTTAAAATATTTATTTACAACATATTAATTATTTACAATATACTAATTAATGTTCTTGGAGTTAATTAGTATAATTCCAGCTTCATGGTGTCTTCTAACACAATTTCATATAAATCCTGATGTTGATTCTTTTCTCTTCAAGTCAAAGAACTGATGTTGCTTCGTTTCTTCTTTGTAACTCTTATAGTTACAGTCTTGAAGTTAAATCTTTCTTTTATGTTCGGACCTTGCTAAGATTATTAATGAGGTTCTGATGAAGAATCTCTAATCAATAGTGACTTTTCAAATTTCCTGATGACATTATCTTATCTTTCAAAAAGTTTTCAGATGAAAGTGGCCAAAATTCAACTTATTCCTTCTGATAGATGATCGGAATGAAAAGATTTCTAGGGTCCAAAGTTATAAAAAGTTATAAACTTTTTATTTTTATTCTAGTAACTTCTGTCATCATGTAATCCAAGATGTAATTATGTTAACTAGAAATTGTTTTCTAAATTTATCAAAGATTTTATTTACAATAAACTGAATAAAGATAATGGAATCAATTGGAAGATTGGAAGAGAAATGTCCTTCTTTATTTTCTTGGTCCAATTAACATTCCATTGTATTTTCTTAATATTAATAGGAACTATTTAGTATATCACATGTCTTTTCATGATATATATTCCATCTGAATAATTATTTTCAAAGAACTAATTTCAAATGTTCTTTGATATGAGTTTAGTAAATGGAAAACTCATTAAGATTTCTGAAGTTTAATCAACTTATATATAATAAACTAAGTTCTTATATCAGTATAAGAATATAAAAAGTATTTTAATTTCAGGTACTGGGTGGAATTTATTGAGAATCCTATGAAGAATTGCTATCAATTTTCAGTGGTGGTTTTCAATCACTCAATTCTTCTTATCCTCAATATTTTCATTTTTCCACCTAAACTTTCCAATTTCTGATTTTAAACTTATAAGTCTATGCTACCTCAGTTATTCAATCCCATATTTACAATTGTTTACAATTCTGAGGCAGTTTTTATGTACATTTTCTTGGTCAAAACCAAATATTTTATACAAGAAAATTTCTAGGACTAACGAAAAATAAGATTATATTTTTCTAGAATTCAGTATGCTGAATATTTTCCTAGAATTAAATTCCGTCTTCAGTGGAGAATTTTCCTATATCTTCTCTTAATTTCTGTTTAAATTTATTAGTTTCTCATCAAGGAATAAGAAAAGAACAGTAAAGACGCTTTCCATAGGCCTTTTTATTTTGACTGTCTTTTAATATTCTTTGTTGTTTGTAGACACAATTTAAAATTGTCTGTTTGACTCAATCAATTCGTTCTTTCCTGTTGGGAATGAGTATGAAGATAGCGATTGGACAATCATAGTGTCAATACTTCCTACCTCTTCACTTACATTCTTATCATTCTTGAACAAAATTGAAGTTTTCTGTTCTATTTGTGATTATCATAATCAACATTTTACCAGAATTGTCTGGTTGTTCTTTTCTAAATTTAACAATCTTGCTAGTTTACCAGCAGATGTTAGGAGAGAAACAAATCCGACAATTTCTCTTTTTAAAAAACATTCACCTAAAATATGTGAAGTTTCTGATTTATTTCCTGCTAATTTCTTAAAAATATGTATGGGTCTTTACCCTATACATCTGTAATCGATTCTGTAAAATATGTATGATTCTTTATCCTATACATATATAATCGATTCTGTAAAATATGTATGATTCTTTACCATACATCTATTAAATATATTTTTCTTATATAAAAATATAAAAGATGTTTTTCTTTATATAAAAATATATAAAAGACAAAACTGAAACATATTCCTGCAATGAATATGAACTATCCTTTTATGTGTTATTTATTTTCCTGATAAATAACGTATAAACTTTCAATGTGTTATTTATATTTTCCTGATAAATAACGTATAAATTTTCAATGTGTTACTGTAGTAGTACAACTATTATTATAGGTGTTATTTATATTTTCCTGATAAATAACATATAAATTTCAATGTGGTTTTGTAGTGTTATGGTAACTTGAAGATTCAATTTCTTTCTGGTAGCTCTAATGATTCTTATGAAATCAATTTTCATTACAACTTCTTAACATTTCTGATGATCTGATAGAAGAAGGTCTGAGATAAGAAGACGTTTCCACATCAAATTTAACACTTTTAAAATTATAATTTTCTTTTATAATTTCTTTCTTAATTTCCAACTAAGTTATAAACAATTTCTTGAAGGTTTCTTTTATAAATTTATTCACCTGAATAACTTTTACTATTCTTGTTATTAGGGTAGATTTCTGCCAAAATTTGCTAGGATTTACTCTTAATTCCTAGGTAGGTTGTTATCCTTGCCAAGATAAAAGTAAAAATCTTTGCCAAGATGGAATATTGCCAGGACAATCCTGTACTTTTCCCTTTTTCGGCTATCTTAACTCTTTACCTTTTATGGCACTTCATTAAAAACATAAGAAACACAAGTGGTTTTTGAAACACACTCTTCTGACCATTATGTCACTAATTATTTTCAAAACAGAATACTTGATTTCTCTGTTGACTGTAATTCTCTTCAATGCCTAAAGAGGCTTTTCCTTAAACCTAATGAAAGTTTTCATTACTTTCTTAATTTTATCTACGAGTTCTCAAAAGTAGCAGCCAACGGTAAATATTCCTTGTAAAGTATGCTAACTTTACAATTCCTGAATGATTGCTAGAACTCCTTGGTGAATAACCGGCTTATCCTTCCAATCCTATGGAATTCCTGGTCATTACTGAGTTCTGGAAATAGTAGGATTCTCTGTCCTTTTTCCACGGATGAGTCTCGAATTATTCTGTATCTGTTCTTTAACAGAATTATTAAAAAGTTTCGTTCCCATCTAGTTGTCTAAATTGTCACAACTTCTGACCAGTAACTAACCTTTTCTTAGCTAGTATTTATAAAAGAACCTTTTCTGTTCTTTGTATACCCCTATCTTCCTCTTGTCAGGAGTAGGCCTTTTTTGGCTTTTCATTTTTACTTTAAATAAAGTGTCCAAGTTTATTTAAAAGTAAACTTCAATTTCTTATCTAAGGTCAAAGGTTGTTTAAACTTCTGCAACTGGAAAACTCACTTTAAATGTTAAACAAAATGTAAATGTATCAAAGTTCTGGAAAGCTATCTTCGAAGAGGTTCCTATCTAAAAGGTTGTCCAATTCCTTCTTTTATAGGTTGTCTTTCTTGAATCGCAAACGAAGATCTTTTTATTCTACATTGTTAACTTCTGATGTTATATTCTTTTCCTTATCAGATCTCTTCTGATAATACAGTCTCTTGAAGACTTAAAACTAAAGGAAACTATCTATTCTTTACTTGGAACCTTCTGTTTCAAAAATATTAACCTAGGTTCTTTTCTGTAAAAGCTCCAATGGTTAAATAGAATAAATAGAATAAAAATTCTTTTATTTTCTTTCTTTTCTCTTATCCTATAAACTATGTAGGCATAAGACAATATGTTATTTATTAACATTTGAATATAAATAATTAATAAATAAACACCTTTTATAAATGTTCCATGAGCAAGCACCTATGGGTCTTCTCATGTTCTTTTTTTTTTCTAAAATTTGAGGTAAAGTTCCAAGGAATAGGTTTCTCATTACTAACTAATGGTTCATGAAATATTTTAAAAGATATTTCTAGCTTTTTCTATAACATTTGCAAAATGTCTGTTTCATTCTCATATTCTTCTGTAAAAACTTTTGTCACTTGAGCCTTTAAAAGTTTATGAGAATAAAAATTATTAAGATATAAGCTTTGGTATCTTTAAAAGTTCATTTATGATTTGAGCAAATTTGCTAAATTCTTTGTAAAATTAGTGCACATAATGTCTGTTAATTTTCAAACAAAAGACTGTTAATCTAAATTTATTTCCTAAAAGATAAGGAAAATAAATAAAATGTCCTATAAATTCTGTTTTCAAAATTTCAACTTTTCTTTAAAGTTCCATTTTAAAATTTTCTAGAATAAAATGTTATTCTAGTATTCTAGCTAGATTTAATAAATTTCGATTTAAATCTAAATGTTTCATTATTCTTCTTCTAATACTGAAACAATAATTAACTTCTTTGTCTGAAACTTTCCTTCAATTTAATACTTAAGTTGGCTTGGGTAATCTCTTCTTCTTAAGAGTTTCTATTTGAAAAATATCCTTTTCTTCTTGATATTTGTTCATTATTGACTGTTCTTTTTATTCTTTTTGGAAAAGAACGTCCTTTTCTATTGAGTTTTTATGAGATTCTTCTTTAGAAATCTCCTTTCTGGTCTATTGGATGAAGGACAATGTTCTTCATATTTGGTTGATGTGGAATATTTACTTTTACCTTACTTCAATCTTAAATCTGAGCTTCTCAGTTCTGATTTCTGGAGTTTAAACTCTAAATTTCTGTCTTATTATACTATATATATATATATATGTTTACATATATTATTATATAAATTTATTAATATTGTTTAAATAATGGGTAAAATTCACAAATCCAATTGAAGCGAAAACAGCAATTTTCGAAATTTCTGATTTTCTACTCTGTTTGCTTCTAGGGCCCAAGATCCTATTTTCCCGTATGATTTTTATAAATTTTACTACGAATTGTTAAAACCTATATATATATATATATATATATATATATATATATATATATATATATATATATATATATATATATATATAATTGTTTTTTTCTATCTATATATATATATATATATATATATATATATATATATATATATATATATATATATATATATATAAAATTGGTGATTCTATTGTAAGAAGTTTGTTTTCATGGAGCTATCAGTGTGAGCAAATTTAACAATTTTTGACATTTCTTCTGAAATCCAAATTTTATGTTTACTCTTTCTCTTTTTCAATGATCCTTCTTGATCAGAGAAAATATAATTCTATTAAATCTTTTATTGAAGTATCCTCAATCTTTTTCATAAATTTAAATCTAAAGAAATTTATTAAAGAATGGATAATTATCGGTCTGTTAGAACCATCTTCTTTCCTTCGTAGTTGTACTATTATTTTATTATTTGTACTTATTTTGTACATTTGTACTACTTTAAACACAAAGTTATTCATTTTTTGCTAAAGAAGAGGTCTGTCCACTCTTGCTTGCCTAAAGATTCATATATTCATTAATGGTTGTGTGGGGAGGTGTGTTTCCATCTTGTTCTTCCCCAAATATTTCAATAACCATAACAATGTTTTCTGGTTCTTCTTCTTCTTCTATTTCTTCCGATACCTCGATTATAGGGGTTAAAATAGAAGGAAAATATTCTAAAACTTGAACATCTGTATGATCAAAACCATAGGGATATTCTTCCATATTCGAATCCTCATTATTATTCATAGAATGGTCTGAAGAATTCATTAAGAGTCTCTCTTCAATAATCCTTCTTTCTATGTTATCTCTGAATGCTTGTCGTCTCCTAAATCCTTCGGAAGAAATATCACTATCTGTGTCTTCCCAACCTACTGCTTCTATAATTCTGTTAAGTATATTCTGGTATTCGTATATACTCAGTCCAGGAGGCAAACTAGGATTACTGTGCTCATTTGTCAGGAGCTCATTTTCTCTAGAGCCTCCTGCTAAGGGATTCACTAAAGGGTTCATGAGGGGTTCATTATCCAGAGGACCTCCATATAATTGATCCAAAATCGCTTGGCGTTGTCTGGTCCCTTCGATAGAAAGATCCAAATTATTCATTATGGTTTGGAATCTTCTAGTTCTTTCAGAAGGAATATCACTCTCGATATTTCTTAAATTAGATGATTGTATATTGTGATTCATTAAATCATCTATTTCTGATGAGTAACCATCTAAATTGGTACAATAATCATGATCTAATATATGTGGATCAAATTCTATATCTTGATGATCACTATTATTGTTGAGAGGTTCTGCTGGAGGTTCATAGTCGTTAGAATTACCTATAATATAATCTACAACTTCTGGTTCTTCGAGCCATTCTAGGAGAGATGCATCTTCCTCTGAATCTTCCCATTCTAACAAGGATAAAGTGCCTATTGAATCTTCCAAATCTCCGCTATCAAGGTCTGATATAACCATATCAATATACCAACCAATGTCATTATCTATTGGTAGTAATTCTGAAGGAATATCTTGCATACGATAAACAATAAAATCATTGATAGAAGGATATATGTCTCTATGACATTCTGTAAAAATATCACCTAGGTCTTCTACTGTGGGAAAAGTTTCATTGTTTGTTCTTAACACAGTAGGCATTCTGTATCGATATTGTTCTTCAGTAACAATATCGATATTATTTCTGCTGTTAGAAAAAGTTCTGGTTTGTTCCTCCAATAAATTTGGTCCATTATGAAGCCAGAAATAATACTCCAAAGCTTCCTCAATATTACTGTACATGGAGGCTAATTGTTGCAACATTCTTTCGTCTTCTTTTTTATCTTCACTGTTTCTCTCCATTTTGGTGAAGCTAGGTGTTGCAGTTTATCAATCTATTTAGATGATGAGGACTAATTATTCCTATTTATTTCAAAATTAAAAATTCAAAGTTCAAAGTCCATCTTAAATGTCTCTGATGAATTCATTCTTCGTTCCTCAATATAAAAACTATCAAAAGAAGTTTCTAAACTATAAGAACTAATTAAAAAATATTCTTGTTCTGGTTCTGAAAATTGCTCACTTTTCTGCAATTTCAAACAATAGGATTGTTGTACTATATTTTTCTATAAAATATATAAAAAAAAATAAAAAAAATTATTCACAAATTTTTCCAAAGTTTATAGCATTTTCTAATGCTCTTGTTAAGTAACTTTTTCTAAGTCTTTTCAGTCACTAATACTGACTGCTTTTAAAGAAAATATTTTTTATTTAAAACACCAAAAAAAAAATATTAAAAAAAAACATTAAGTGTTTCTAAAATTAATTAAAATATTATAAGTGTTCATTTTTAATCACTTTATTTTAATTACTTTAATTACTAATTAAAATTGTTCATTAAGAGCGGTTAGTAATTAATATTTAATTACGAATGTCTACCTCACTTAAATTTTAATTACTTTGTTAACTTTTCTGAGTTTTACAAAGATTGGAACTGTGTTTTCTTTTCTATTTAAACAAAGCACTATCATTACCAAAACGACAATGTTTTTCACTAAATTTTCTAAATTCATTTTTTTATTGAATATGATCTGTTCAAATATTCAAAATAGTACGAGACATTAACTCACTATTAACTTTATCACAATAAAATTAAAAAAATATTAATTAAAAATTAAATGAAACTTTTAATCACTTTAAATATAAATAGTGAATGTAACTATTTAAACAAAAAAAAATAAATATATTTTTTCCTTAAGTCTTTATTCACAGTAATGTTCTGTGTCATCTTTTCTTGACCTATTTGTTCTATAAAATGTGAACTTTTAACTCTAGGCTGTTCTAAAGTTCTTTTTGTTCTTCAAAATGAACTGTAACTTTAGGCTGTACTAAAGTTCTTTTTGTTCTGTTATGATAAAAATCTTTTCTGAAAGTCTTGTGTTCTTCTGGAACAATATCTATAAATTTTGTTCATTTAGAACGGTTAAAAGAATTCTCTATTCTTATGTTCTGGAGAACATGTTCTCTAATGACCTATGAACATTTTCCTGGTATGTTTTTAAATAACTTAGAACAATTTTTTGGTGCTCTTGTAGCAACTCAGAACAATTTTCTAGTGCTTTTTTAGCAACTCAGAACAATTTTCTAGTGCTCTTTTAGCAACTCAGAACAATTTTCTAGTGCTCTTTTAGCTTGTTCTGATGACCCTTTTGACCTTTTTGTCTTTCTTTAGGGTCCTTTCTAAAATTTTGTAACCTTTATATTACTTATAATACTTTAAATCATATAAAGAAAAACAATTTATATTTTTATATGTAAAAACACAAAAAAAAAACACTAAAAAAAAATAATAAAATATTTTGGCATTCTAGCCCACTAAAAAAACGAACTATTTGGAATTTCTACTTTTCCAAAAAAAATTTCCTGATCGAGGGTCATTTCTCATTTCTCGATTTTGTTTTTACCATTTTCAGGAAAATAATTTTTTACTGATCGAGGGTCATTTCTCATTTCTCGATTTTGTTTTTACCATTTTCAGGAAAGTAATTTTTTTCTATACGTACGATATATATATAGTATATAATAAAAATTAATAATGGTTAAAATAAATGCATAGAAATTAATCAAAAAATATGCATAATAATAAAAAATTTGATTAAAAATATTCAAACAAAAGAACAAAACAACACACACAAAAAAAAAAAAAAACATATATATATTATATAATGTATGTGTGTCTGTGCGGTGTGTTTTAAAGTATATAGAAGCAGGAAACAAGAACAATGAAAGCTTGCAAAAACGAATAAACTCGATCACTGTCAAGTTCAATATTTTTATCGGTCAATGTTACGACTTTCTCAATGACGTTTTTGCATCAAACGTCCTTCTCAATATTTCTTGTATTTCCGGGCTCAGTGTCTTTTCCCTCTTACTATTTCATTCATGCTCTCTGAATGAATATTATTTTCACGATATGCTGACGTTTTGAAATTGAACTTCATTCAACTATAATAGTAAATAGAGCATTCCTACACACACATTTTTTCTTATTCTCCCCTTATGGTTTACTGTTCGTCATTCGAGATTTTCCTAATTTTTAACTAACTCTAATTAAGTTAATTTTGATAATTAAGGGAAGCGGTTTTCACAGGAATGATTCTCTAACTCTATTCTACCCTTTAGTAAAATAAAAAAAAAATAATTATCTTAATCTTAATTAATTATTTTAAACGCTGTTAATTGCATATTTTTCTATAGTATTCTTAAAAGAACTTCCTTCAGGAACTAATACATATAGGAAAAGAATGCAATTATTAATTTTTTCATAAAAAGGGGTACTAATTCTACTCTAACTTTTTAGAGGAATAAAAAAAAATTAATTAACTTTTTAATTAATCGATTTAAAAAATGTTGATTGCATTTTCTATGTTATCTTAAAAGATCTTCCCTCTTGGAACAAACATGAAAAATGCAATCAAACGATATTTTATATTATTTTTGATATTTTTTTGCTTAAAAAAAAATAAACAAAAAGAAAACAATAATAAAATAATATTTAACGACTGTAATACATTGGTTTACACCTCTTTGTGTAAATTTAAATTTCTTCTAGTTTTATTTTTTATATAATAAAAAAAAAGATTAAAAAAAAATTAAAAAATAAAAAGTAGCCTTTTTCTAACGGCTTTTATGTTGAATTTTTCTGGTCAACTTTATGATGTAATAAAGCTTTTATTCTTGAGCTGTTTTATGTAGTGAGAAGCATTAACATATATGCTTTTACTAATGTAATAAAACACCTTTTATGTGTTTTCTTATCGAAGTCATGCACAGAACGTCTATTCAGTATATTGACGCCTCACGACGTCACTATATAAAATACCGCTTGTACATAACCTCCTACTCTAATTTATTGAAACTTATACAGAGTGAAATATGCTTGCATATTAGACCCAAAGGTGCCAATATGCCCATATCACTTGTATATAGTTTCCTATCTAATTTAGACTTTTATGTAAGTGTATTATTTTGTATCTAAAAACATACAAACATACAATTTTTTATATTTTACGTACTCTACCTTACGTAAACAGGAGAAGTTCTGGTCGAAATTCAATTGAATTTCCCTTCTTTTGGACACAGAGGTTAGGTTCCGGATTTGGTTACTGACAAGTCTGTAGTCACACACATGACCTTCTGGATTGGACACAAGATATATGGTAAGTTATCGGCCTCGATTAAATCACAAGATTCCTAGGTACGAATGAACGAGTTCCTTCTCCGTCTCCTTTATGATCCTAGTGTTGTAGTCGCAACCAAACCAACCGCGATCTCGGAGCTAAAATAGGAGAAGCTATGACCATTACATCCGCTAGTCAAGTTGTCGCCAGTGTGGCAATTCCTCCCATTTACATCAACCAATGATGTCTTCGTCA
>JABUQX010115759.1:12500-22500 GCA_015478945.1 Trachelipus rathkii | reverse complement strand
TGAAGATGCAGTAGAGAATGTTGCTTGGTAGCAGGCTGTTGGATGCACAGCCTCAAAGCACTCGAAGAGGGAAATTAATTAGAGCTTCTTCAACAAGTCTTTATTAACATCAAACATTGGACAAGATGGAGTCGTAATCTTTGGCAGAGTGTAAGACTCGGATGAAACAAAAACCCCATGATCCTGATGAAAAAATAATACAATGGTTTTGGAATCGTGGTTACCTTAAACGTATAAACCAATTTTTGAGATTACATATCAACAAGGAAAATAATCTTTATTAACATGGATCTCATAAATATGGTGTTTGAAATGACATATACTAAAATATAGAAATCATTCAATAAAAAATATAGTATGGTATGGTGCTAAATGAAAATTTGGCCGTAGGTTCTTTACTGCCGCAAGGGCTGCGAAAGGGGAACGATCGTATATTCTAACTGATCGTTCTGTGAGCTAAATTTGTGTTCCTAACGTATAAGCTAAATGTGCTTGCAAAATATATATTGAAATATGACGCTTGTTCACTTAGCACCGACACAATTTATTATATTAAAAAAATCCACATTTTATTACAATACATGCTTATTAAAAATATAATTGCTATAATTATACACCTTTAGCAACAAGTTACAAAATATTTTTTTACAGTTGGTATACTTTAATTTCTCGGAAAGAAAATAAGCGTCCTGCACCACGGCCTCAAGCGGCGAGAGGAAAAAATGGCGTCTGAGCTAAGTTCCATCCATACGTACGAAAAACAGAATTCTCGATGCAAACTTCATTTACACTTTTTCGAGAGCATCCACTAAAGTACCCCCTCGAGTGCAAAGGACCTGAGGGGAGTTAGGTGAGGTAGTGCCCCGGCTAACGCACCTGCCGTCCTCTGCGCGCTGCACGAACATCCGCAGAAGGGACCAAAGCGGAAGGGATCGAAGCTCGCGATGAAGACTGCGAACCGGACAAAGAACCAGAAGGTAGAGAACAAGAGGTCGGAACTTGAATAGGAGTGGTAGAACGAGTGTTAGCACGAGCAGGTACAGTCGTAGTTGAAGCTGGAGTGGAGTTGCTCGGTGCAGGAGGTTCTAAAGCTGGAGTTGGAGACGGTGGCTATGATGGCGGCAGAGGAAGCCGTGGTGGTGGAGGTGATGTAGAAGGGACAGATGCAGACGGAGAGATAATTGTGGCGAAAGAAGGTGGAGGAGGAAGAGAAACCGGAATTGTTAGAGGAAACAATTCCGTAACAGGAGGATTTGCCTCTAGAAAACAGACTTAAGATGGTCGATTGAAACGACTTCTGTGCACGAAAGACGTTGGATAGTGTAAAACTTCTCCTTCCTAAGTACAACCGGCAAAGGATCGTCGTATTTAGGTTGGAGGGAAGTGCGGTGAGAGTCGTGTCTCACAAAAAAGTGTGTACAGGTAGGGAGATCCTTCGGTATAAAAGAATGGGCTTTCTGTTGTCATGAAGGAGTGGGTCTCCACGACGCGGCACAGCGTCTTAAGCAGGTGAGATAGGAAAGCGGATCAGCAAGTTGCGGAGGAGAAGATTGAGAAACGAACTCACCAGGCAGACGAAAAGTGAAGCCATAAAAAAGTTCCACAGCAGAACACTGAAGATCTTCTTTTATGGCATTGCGTATGCAAAGCATGACGAAAGGTAGAGCTTCAGTCCAACGTTCTGGAAGAGGTTGAGCTGCTAGGGACGCCTTGAGCTGACGGTGAAACCTCTCACAGATCCCATTTGCCTGCGGATGGTATCCGGTGGTACGAATCTTCTCCGCACCAAGGAGACTCATCAAATCTCTCCAAAGGAATTATTCGAATTGTCGACCGTGGTCGGAGGTAACGGTGAGTGGAACACCAAAACGTGAAACCCAATAAGCCATGAAAGCATTGGCTATGAATTCCGCTGTAGTGACAGAGAGATGAATGGCTTCGGTCCAACGAGTAAACTGATCAATACATGTGAGCATATACCGTCTGCCATCAGAAGGAGGAAGAGGTCCAACGATGTCATTGTGAACCTTTTCAAAACCTTCACTAGGCGGCAAGAAGGTGCCTAGAGGAGCTTTGGTGTACCTCTGAACCTTTGAACATTGACAGAAAAGACATTGGCGAGTCCACTTTGTCACGTCGGCATTTACGTCGGGCCACACAAAGCGAGCTGTAACCAGCTTGCGTGAAGCCTCAACGCCTGGATGAGAAAATGAATGTAGATTGAGAAATATGTCTTTTCTAAAAGAAGGAGGAACGAATGGGCGTGGATGCCCTGTTGACATATCACACAGGAGGTTCTTCTCTATGCCGGGGAGGGCGATCCACTGCAGCTGTAGATAAGAATCATGCGGAATAGCAGTGTCTTCTGACGCCTGGCACGCTGCCATGTAGTTGATGGTGGGAAGTGAGGAAAGAGAGTTGACTTGGATGTTTGAGAAAGCATCTGCTGTGAAGTTATCAACTCCAGAGATGTGTCTGATGTCGGTGGTGAACTGCGACACATACTCCAAATGACGAGCTTCTCTAGGCGAGTATCGTTCGTTTCGAGATGCCATCGCAAAGGTGATAGGTTTGTGATCGATGAGAATGTGGAACTCGTCTAGAGATGCTCGTTATTATCGTTATAATCCCCTCTTTATGGCTTTTTTTTTAACGGAAATTATAGTAAATTTTAAGATTTCTCATATTTACTTAAAAAGAGGAAGGACAATAAACGTTTTACAGCTTGCTAATGCTGCATTTTGCATTTTGTTTGGTCGCAGTCGGAAGAAAATTGCGATTTTTTATGCTCAAATTTAATTAAGCCGTTTTCATTTTTGCATTTGTGGTTGCGAAACGTAAGAAATGCTCGAGTTTGCGTTCGTTTTTGTCAAACAGCGGAAAATCGTAAGAAATGCTCACCAAACATAAGGAATTTCCTTAATTCTGTAAGGTTGCCAATTCCCGTGCTTGCTGAATTTAAGACATGCTTACTCAAAAATGTAAACAAACAATATGGCGGCGTGGTAGGCCCGCTTGAATTGATGAATGTTTCATTCAATAAAATTAGCTTTAAATCTAATTTCTTCCAAATGGATAAACTCCATCACAATAGTTAATCACTTATTTGTAATATAAACCCTTATATTTTTATTTCTGTTTATTCCCAAACCACATGCTCGACACATCACAAGAGCTGATTCCAATTGTTTGTAAACAAAAGTAAGCCTAGTACGAAATCGCGGTCGTTTAAGCACGAAATTCGTGCTAAAACTGGGTAAGCATTCTTATCGAACGTAAGCACAAATGACCAAAACGAAAACGCTCTTAATTTTCAAAATTCGGACACCACCCAGTCCAAAATTGAAAACTCCCGTGCACATTTATTAAGTCCAGTAGACGAAATGAGGTTGAGAAAAACTTTTACACTCATTTTCGTCTTTTACAATAAATATCTAATGAAAAAAACTGCAATGCTGAAGGAGTATTACAGAATGTGTTCATAATTTACTAAATATTTAAAAACAGTATATTAGTATATATTAATTATGACATTTATTTAAAAATTTATTTACAGTTCTAATTTCTTTTCTATATTTTTCAATTTCTCTTATGATGTTGTCATAGTATTATCAACTTGTATGTGAAGAAATCACTTAAATGCCAATGTGAACTTAAATAATTTTTTCTTAAAAAATCCGGATTTTTAATTTAAAAAAATATGGAGAAAAATCAGAAAATCAATTAATTTAGTTATTTAAATCATTTATTTTTATTTTTTCCCCATGTAACCTAACACCATAACACAAGCACCAAGTTACAAAAGTTAGTAGCTATTGGTACATATTCGCTTCCTACCGCCGAGGGTTGAGGTAGAAATACTCGATAAATATAAAAGTATCGATATATTGCTAATCGATATATTCAAAAAGTGTTAACTGTCCTCGATAATATTTGTTAAAAAATATCGAATGTTGATTGGCATTTGCTATTTGGTATTAGAAAACAGGGATGGCACGGAAAAAATCAATTGATTTTTTCAACTGATTTTTTCACTTGATTTTTTGCTCCAAAAAATCATGATTTTTTGCTTGTTTTGATTTTTTGCTTTTTTATATAAATATTTTAATTTTTTTTGATATTTAAGTGATTTAATTTCAATAGAAATAAAAAAATTAGAATTATAATATCATAGCAAGGCTACTCTGTTTCAAATTTCTACACTTTAAAAATGTCACAAGAGATCTTATTAAAAAACATGTTTCTTTGTATTTCTAGAATATATTATCATTATTACAAAAACACTCTTTAGTGTTGCCGTTTCATTGTGTCATAGACTATAAGCCCTATTTTAAGATTTTGAACTCAGATATAGGGCCTAGGGTTAAAAAATAATACTAAATCGAACATAAAAAAAAGTTTGTTTACAAATTATATTTCACGTGACGTCACGATTCTCAAAAAATCCAAAAAATCCAAAAAATCCAAAAATCCAAAAAAAATTTTTTTCTCAAAAAATCCAAAAAATCCCCAACCCTGTTAGAAAATAATCAAAAATAATGTTAATATAAAATATTTAAATGATAATATATATATATATATATATATATATATATATATATATATATATATATTATATATATATATATATATATATATATAATATTATAATATTATATAATATAATATAATATTAATATATTATATATATATTATATATATATAATACATATATATTATATTTATATATATATATATATATATATAATATATATTTATTATATATATATATATATATATATATATATATATAATATATATATATATATATATATATATTATTTATTATATATATATATATATATATATATATATATATATATATATATATATATGTATATATATAATATATATATATATATATATATATATATATATAATATATATATAATATATATTACAATATATATATATATATAATGATATATGCGTTACATGTTCAAAACTATATATGATCAAAGATACCCTATGGTGTAAACTTTGATATGACTAAAGCTGCGTTTCCAGAAGCCCGAGTGCAGCCCGTGTGCAAAATTGACTCTGGAAACGCTTCGAATTGAAAAAAATTACATTAACCAATCAGAGAACAGGAAATTTGAGTACTGGAAACTTATATGTATCTATTTTATGAAATAATACGAAGTTATTAGGATCCTTAATATAAAAGTTAACTAAAATATTAAAAAACTTTTGGCAAGCCATTTCCGACACATGTTTTGTAAAGAAATTTGTTTGTAAACAAAGTATCCTTCCGCAGCTCGCCCGTTTACTAATTCCCGAAATCGGGGATTTAACAACGGGCACCTGACTATGACGTTTACATGACGTAGAAGTGCGCAAACGGGCGCTGGAAACGATGCATGTGCGCCTGTGTGCCCGCCCGGGCTGCAGTCGGGCTTCTGGAAACGCAGCTTAAATATTTATTAATATACGAAATATTAATTTTGAAGAAGGAGAGGGAGAAAATAATTTGATAAACAAAACAAGGACCAGGGTGATCATAGGAGATTAAAGATCGAGTAAATTAGACTTCCAATCTTGATATATAAAATAAAACATTTCCGTCTTCCAATTTAATAGCTCAAACAAATTGTTCTTCCTCACTTCCTTGAAGTCCTTTTCTCACTTTTGCATTTATTTCACATAGAAAGCTACCACATTTACGCATGCTAATGCAATTTACATTGTGTTTACCAATTCAAAACAAAAAATTATGAAAAAAGAAATTAAAACGTATGTACACATGCCAAGCAAAAAATATCGATATTTTAATTTATCGGCATTAAAGACTTGTTGAAAAATGTGTGTAAAAAATTTATATCGATATATATATCGATACTCTTTGAGCATCCCTAATAGGAGGTGGGAAATTTTAAAAAAAAATTCAAGTTTTTTATTCTCTTCTATAAGAGCGTTTACATATCATAGATATAATTTAAATTAAATAAATAGGAATATACTTAAAATGTTAACATATTTATACTTTGGCTTTTATATCTAAGGAATTGTCGAACAAGACTATTTACAATATTCTCATGTAATTTGCACAAATTAATGGCTACAAATATTTTCCTTTGCAGTAAAGTATATTAGAAATGTTTTGTTTCAATTATATAGTAAAAATTAAGAATTTTCGATGCTCTTTCAATATGTGGTCTACTGAAATATCCCATTTTATAACATCTAGGATAAAAAATTTGGTAATTATTTCCAATAACTGCCTCTAAACAGATTTTTATAAAAATCACAGCATAGACTCTAAAAAAATAGTAATGAAAGAATAAGATAAAAAAAATTATTGTCGCTCTCTTTAGGAAAAAAAGTTTCAGTCCATCTCAAAGTTGTTAAAAATCACATAGATTTTCAATATGATCGCATCGCAGGTTAGGTTCTCATTTGCAGGCACTGAACCTCAATTTTGCTGTTGACAAGTTTGTTTAGGTATTCGGAGAGAAAATCTAGTAGAATTAACAAATCTTATCATAACCTGAACTAGGATGGCCCTAAAACGAGCACGAAGCCCACTAATTTTTATTATAAGAAAGTCTATGGGAAATTTTAAACTTTCAGAGGCTGTAACTTTTTTTCCTAAAGAGACTGGCCGATTTCGTTTTTCACCATTTCTGGATTATTATCTCGAGTTATATCCTGTGGATTTCCAAGAAGAAAAAATTTCGTTTTTTTTTTAATAACTGAATCTATAGCAGGTTGTTTTTTACAACTTGAGAGTTTGTAACTTTTTTTTTTTTTAAAGAAGAGACCGACAAATAATTTTTTTTTAGTTCTTTCATTACTATTTTTTTAGAGTCTATGCTGTGATTTTTATAAAAATCTGTTTAGAGGCAGTTATTGGAAATAATTACCAAAAATTTAAATATTTAAAATTTTTTATATTTAAAAATTAAGGAAATTATTTACATAAATCAATTAATATTTAACAATAAGCTTTTCTAACATCCTTCAAAATATCTGAAGATAAATTTAGCGATTCTTTTCTTATAATTATTTAGCAATATTCACTAACATGTGACTTTAGCAGTTGTTTAGTGGTACATCTCATCTTTTGTAATAGGTATTTTGATTTTTGCAATTGATTGCATATTCATTCCTGAGTTTAGTTCTATGTAATTCCCCTGATGAAGTTTTGTGCCATGAACATAGTTATGAAAATTCAAAGTGGTATACGCTAGCCACTCATCTGAATAAATTATTGATCCTTTCCCACATTCCCCTAATGATTAAATTGGCAGAAGTGTATTTGTCTCGATGGTCAACATAAAAATATAATAAATTATGTAAAGCCGTTTTCGTTTTTGCATTTGTGCTTACAAAACGTAAGAAATGGTCAAGTTTGCATTCATTTTTGTCAGACCCCTCAAAATCGTGAAAAATGCTCATCAAATGTAAGGAATTTCCTTAATTCTATAAGGTTACTATTTCCCGTACTTCATTTCCGAATACTTTGGGGGTCCCCTCCCCCAAATTAAAAATTAAAATGGCTATAATTTTTTTTAATATTGTTCTTCTATAAAATATTGACTTAATTATTTTTAAAGAGCTAAAAATTTTCTTTTCAATGGCTTTTTTTCAACCTTCTATGTAAAATAGGGACAGATATGACTCTTCGGGTATCCATAATTTTTTTTTTAATCAACATATTAAAAAATGGATTTCAGATTCAGTGGTTACAGCCAAATCTCTTCCCATACATCTAATTTTCATCAAAATCTGAGAGGGTTTGGCTCCACTCTTTGCCTGATTTGTCAGAGAATATATATATATATATATATATATATATATATATATTATATATATATATATATATATATATAGTATATATATATATATATATATATATATATATATATATACCGTATATATATAAAATATATATATATATATATATATATATATATATATTTATATATATATATATATATATAATTCCTTATTATCTTCACTTGCCCAAGTATGACTAGGGAATAAGTGGGATAAATTGAAGAAATGTCAGTTAAATATATTTATAGAAAAAGGATACGCTGGTAATTAATATACTGGAAGTTCCATTTTTTATTTTTTATATCTTTAGTTTAGAGAAAGAAGGATAGATGTTGAATCCCTGACAAGTTTCCAGTCTTTCCAACCAGCTGCCTTAGTGTTATCCTCCGGGGAATACTTCTCTTTTCTTCTTAGGTCTGGTCGAGGTAGTCTTGGTTGAATTTAAGTCAACTGTTTTGCTAGATAACTTATTGATGATGGTCTCTAGGTCTTCCACCCTGGGTCCTAAAGTGATAACATAATTAGTACACAAGACAGGTACTCCTTTCCACTTTTTGAGAGATTTTATTTTTAATTCAGATTCTTTTAGAATTTTTTTTATATGATTTATTCTTATACAAAAATAATACTAGCTGCGTTTCCCGAAGCCCGACTGCAGCCCGGGTGGGCACACAGGCGCATATGCATCGTTTCCCGAGCCCGTTTGCGCACTTCTACGTCACGTAAACGTCACAGTCAGGTGCCCGTTGTTAAATCCTCGAATTCGGGAATTAGTAAACGGGCGGGCTGCGGAAGGATACTTTGTTTACAAACAAATTTCTTTACAAAACATGTGTCGGATATGGCTTGCAAAAAGTTTTTTAATATTTTAGTTAACTTTTATATTAAGGATACTAATGTATCATATTATTTCATAAAATAGATATATATATAAGTACCTATAAGAGTATTGTTTACAATTGTCAGCTGATCCGACGGGCGCGCTCGGCTGTTTCCATGTACTCAAATTTCCTGTTCTCTGATTGGTTAATGTAATTTTTTTCAATTTGAAGCGTTTCCCAGTCGATTTTGCACACAGGCTTCGGGAAACGCAGCTACTATTTTTACGATATTATTATTGTTAAACAAGTTGGTATATTATGATCATTGAATAATATTATATATATATATATATATATTATATATATATATATTTAATATATTATATATATATATATATATATATATAATATATATATATATATATATATAGCGTCGGGTGGGGTGACTGGGCCCGCCTCTTTATGAGGGGTGATTCGGTCCACTCTAAATAAAATAAAAAATAATTAAAAATTTTTTTTTTTTTTCCCTCATTTAATAGCCATGCGGTAGTACTACAAGTTTTATTTAATCATCTTTAATTTCTAGAAAGTTTTTATATTTTTAAAAAATGTTTAAAATGGGGTTACAAATGTTACATTATATTTAATTTCCCTTTTGAAAAATGTGAGTATTTTTAACTTGTTATAAAATGAAAAATGTGGATGGATTTTAATTATTTTTCAGTGATACACTCGAGTATGTTAGCTTTAAACTGGCAAAGTAAATTCTTTGACCAAACAGTTATTTAGTGGCAAAAATCACGGGGCCTAACTTGGTCCGATTCACCCCACCGTAAAAATTGATGAAGGGGTGACTCAGACCACCATTGTTTTTCGCTATTTTACGTATTATTATTGACATTTTTATTACGTATGTAAATTTATTTAAATTATAATAAAAAATTACTATATTAATTTGGGAAAATTTTTTAAAAAATGAAATTTTAATTAAAAAAACGAATTCAAAAAAGTGTCAATTTGTCCCACGAAGGGGTGAATCGGACCACCTTATTTTTTATTCTTTTTATTTATCATTATTGACATTTTTATTACTTATTACGAATTTTAATATGATAAAATAATTATTATAAGTAAAAATTAAAATATAATGAATTTATATTGAAAAATGGAACAATTTAAGAAAGATGGTCCGAGTCACCCCTCGATGGTGGTCCGCTTCACCCCTCCAATGGTCGGGAGTGACTGAGCATTATTTCAAAACTTAATGATGACTAACTTCGTGATAGTGAATGTCTCAGAGGTCAGCACCTATTCACTTATTTTTTTGTGTGTCTTATGGACCGACTATAGGGCCTGATTTT